>JAQFVV010000218.1:1816264-1946745 GCA_028023455.1 Epiperipatus broadwayi | reverse complement strand
AAATTTATCTCTGTTTACAAGGATATATATATATATATATATATATATATATATATATATATATATATATATATATATATATATATATATATATATATATATATATATATATATATATATATATATATATATATATATATATATACATTACAAGCATAAAAGCTAAACTAGTCAATATAAAATCTAAACTACCCCAAATCTAAAATTAAACCAGACCAGAATAAAAATAATATTAAAACACAACCTAAGGTTTCACTGCTACAAGCAGACTTCTCAAGTGTAAAGAAATAATAAAAAAAAAACACAACTTATATATACTATTAAAAACTACCCACAAATCCATTCACTTCCCATCCACCCTTAATATTAAAAGAACTCTTAAATAAGTTAATTGCTTCAGAATCATAAATTTTCAATAATAAAGACTCTTTAATTCTTCTTTTGATTTCATTTCTCTCAAAGAAGACAACCTTAGCTTCATCAAAATCAATAGTGTGGCCTGTATCTTTTTCATGGACATACAAAGCAGAACTAAGATATCTATTTTTAACTCTACTTTTATGAACCTTTACTCTTTCATTTAAACTCAAACTACTCTGACCTATGTAAACCTTCTTACAAAATAAACAAGGAATAAAATATACCACACCAGGATAGAAAGACTATTCCTGGTGTGGTATATTTTATTCCTTGTTTATTTTGTAAGAAGGTTTACATAGGTCAGAGTAGTTTGAGTTTAAATGAAAGAGTAAAGGTTCATAAAAGTAGAGTTAAAAATAGATATCTTAGTTCTGCTTTGTATGTCCATGAAAAAGATACAGGCCACACTATTGATTTTGATGAAGCTAAGGTTGTCTTCTTTGAGAGAAATGAAATCAAAAGAAGAATTAAAGAGTCTTTATTATTGAAAATTTATGATTCTGAAGCAATTAACTTATTTAAGAGTTCTTTTAATATTAAGGGTGGATGGGAAGTGAATGGATTTGTGGGTAGTTTTTAATAGTATATATAAGTTGTGTTTTTTTTTTTTTTATTATTTCTTTACACTTGAGAAGTCTGCTTGTAGCAGTGAAACCTTAGGTTGTGTTTTAATATTATTTTTATTCTGGTCTGGTTTAATTTTAGATTTGGGGTAGTTTTGATGATATATATATATATATATATATATATATATATATCAATAAATGTATATATAGATAACTATATACAGGCCACAATATATATATATATATATATATATATTGTGGCCTGTCTATAGGTGGTACAACCCTAAGCAGAGTTTCCAAGTCCCTTTTATATTAGGCCCTACTTGGATTCGGGTTAGGTTCTATTAATAAACTTACTATATCCCGACCATTTTCTTTAACTATAACAATTGAATTTAGATAAGATTAGTATTTATCCCATGTTACTTTGACATGAGTAAACATTTCTAAAATAAGATATGTTTTAAATATAATCAATATGAGACTCGTTTACCTATAAACAGATCACATCCCCTTAACATTAAACAAATACAAAATACTTGTTCAATGGCATAAGAATACCCAGATACTCCTCCTTATTAAGTATCTACATACTCTCATGACTAACAATAATATCTAATATATTATTTTATATTTATAACTATTAAGTTTTAATTCAATCACTCATTAAATTAATCTGTTAGATAATTACAGATAAACTTTGATTCATATTATGTTTAATAATTAAGATTGGCAATAATCACAAGAATAACTTTAAAATAAGGAGATCTCAGGAAAATCATTGATTTATTAATTCTTCATACTACCTATGGAATATCAAGAGGGATTTTACAGATTTCCATGGATAGTGTACAAATTAAGAAAGGCTTATAATTTAAATTCATAGTCAAGCTTTATATGTATGTTCTTTAATACTGAATATTAAAATAATATTATTAACTAAACTGTGATTAACACTAATACTTTCACTAATAACTAATGTATCATTTAATTTTATATTAATAAATACACTTTAATAATTGGCAATGTCATCAATGACCTATGGGATCAAGGCAGCATGTAACAAGTAAAAAAAATCTTTACTAAGAGATTTATGCTTATTAAACTGTTAGATTTGCTTTAAATTGAATTGACTTTTCATTTTAATTTTGACTGTACATTTTAAGTTGTGTGATGTGGTGAAAATGAGCCCAGAAAAGATATGCAGCAATTGGAATTTAATAAAACTTTTAAAACAATAATTTTAATAATATTCATTACAAATGATAATAAACATTTCCATTAATATCAAATTTAAAATAACATAACAAAATAATACATATATATTATAATAATAATAACAACAGAAAATTAATCTTTGGAGTATTATTATCAAACAAAACTAATGATTTCCCATTATATGTTGAGATATTTATCCCTATGTATGTGAACTATATATCACATATTCAGTTTATTAAACAATCATTTTTTTTTCCATTCATGGTTCGTTAGTTTAACCTCTACATAATAGTAGTACTTGATGATTAAGTAACAATACAAAAAATAAATGAGAACATAGGGTTATAATTCTGGAGGTTGGTAAGCAAACAAAATTACTACTTTTATCTTTCACATAAGAACAAAATCATTGTTTTTTAGTTTATCCATTTGTACATGTATATATAACCTGCTCTTTGGAGTATGTATATATCATTTTAAATACCCTTTCATACTAAAATATCGAGTATATTTGTTTATTTAAAGGATTCATAATCTTTAAACTTAACCGAATTATTAAATAACTATTAATATAACAACACTTGAATTAATTCCATATTAAATGATTTAGTTCTCTTCCCCTCCCCTATTATACTAACAAATCATAGATTAAAAATATAAATACCAACATTAGAAAGAAGTTCTCTTTTAAACTCTCAGCTAAAGTATAAGAACACTTTTAAATTTTCTAGTTGTTCTACACTCCATAAACTTATTAGAACGTTTTTATTTTTCCTTATTTTTTTGAAGATTCTGCTTATCTGAAGATTCGCGAGGTATTTGAGTTACTGCAACAATAATCCTTCGTTTTGTTCTTTGTTTAGTAATAAAAATTTATTTGTGGCTTGCCTTACTTATTTTAGATGATACATATTTCTCTCTATAATAAAAGGCACACTTATGATTTCACTTAAGAATGTGTCGTGTCATGTTTTTGGCTCCAAATAAATAATTCTATCTCACATTGTAATTAAGATTTTATATACATCCAGAATAATAATGAACACTTTTCATTATTAATTTAGTTCCATTAAATTTTAAATATATATACTTAACTGTTTCCAAGAAATTTACTATTCTTTTATCTATCCTTACTGGATATTTACGGTGTTTATTTATTTCCTTTTGTGTATTACTGCAGTTCATTTTCCCTATGGCACGATTATTGTTATTTTTCCGTGAATATATTCATTGATTATTCATCTCCGATTATTTCTTCAATACTTATTAATTTTCAAGAGATTATTGGGAATTCCGATTATTGACTTGCCCAGTAGAAAAACGATTAATTTATTCCATTATTTTAACAACAGAGCTTATAATTATCCATGTATATTGATATAGAGTTGTAAATCATAAGGTTTTAGGAATTTTTAATCCAACTTTGTTTTTTTTAAAAAAAAAAAAAATATCACCAAGAAAAAAAAACTTAGTTACTTATACTTTACGATCAAGAAGCTTTTTCTCCCCCCCCCCCTCTCTTGAATTTCATATTCCAAGATTGTTTGAAACTCTTTGATTGGCTAATATTTTCCCACTTTTTTCTATGAAACAATTATTTATTTTGAAAGTTTTTGGTTTATTATTTTAAAATGACCGATTTTCCGTTTTTTTAAAAAAATATTAAAATACAATATTTTTAGAAATTAAATAAAGATAGAATTTACTGTTTTAATTTTAAATCAGTATTTTGTAAAATTAAACCTTATTTATTTACTTTTGAATATAGCAAGATTTGAAGATAAATAATTTCTATTTTTAAAATCAAATGCGCACAAATAATAATTATTAGCATCTGTGACACATTCTGTTTACAAAATTACAAGTTAAACTTCACTGATTTTAAATACTTTATAATATTAATTGTCCATCCATTTGCACATATATGACTCTGTAGGTAATTTTCTATATGTATTTTGAGTTAAAATCATTTATAAATTTCTATTAGCTAAATTCGAGTTCAAACCCTATGATCTAATATTTCATTATTGTCTTCTTTTAATAAGTAAATATTATTGGATTTGTAAAATTTAAAATTATACACCAAAATTTTATTTTAGAATAGACTGGGCCAATAAAAGTGCACAATATATATATATATATATATATATATATATATATATATATATATATATATATATATATATATATATATATATATATATATATATATATATATATATATATATATATAGTGTTAGTTTGTGTGTTATTCTGTACACTTTTGATTTTTAATAATTATTATACAATTACTGTGTAAAAATAATCATCAACCTTAATAAATTTTACACAAAAAGTTTTTATTTATTCCAAAATTTATTTTGAAGTAATTTTCTAAATGGACTTGAAACAGATTACAAAAGATGATGTCGATCAATAAATAGAGTCAAAATTAAAATACTTTGGCTTTGATGCAATTAAATTATATTAGCCTCTTTAGATTTTTTCTTGAACTAAATAATCAAAATGCAAAATGTTGCAGTTTAACTAATTTAACAACAACAACAACAAAAAAGTAGCAACATATCTCAATAGATAGTCATACAAGTGAATAATTAAACCATTTTTTTTTAGATTTTTGATTGAATTCCATTGGCCAAAAAGAGTTAAAATTTAAAATTCCACTTCTAATAATTTTTAAAATAAAAAATAATAGCTACAATAGTTACAGAGGCATTCCTTGTCAGCCAGTTACAACTTTCACTTTTATGTTATTACATTTTACTTGACTTTATTTTTCTAAAACAAATATTTTGAAATAAAATTTGAATCTAAATGTCATTGTCATATCAAAAATTAATATTTCACAAATATTTTTCAAAATAATTTATAAGTATATAAACTGATGAAAATGTATGCTTTCCACTTTCAGGATATGAATTAAAGATAATCTCTTGCAATTGCATTAAATACTTTGCAAAAAACTGTCATTCTCTGATCTTTTGTATTAAATTTTTTGTACAATACTGACATCTAGTGATTTTTAAAAAAATTAATTAATTAATCTATAACTTAGTACCCAATTTTGCCATCAAATAAATACACACAATTAAACAAAAATCTTGCTGATAACTGCAAAATAATGAATTCAAAACAAATATATTTCATTCAAGAAAGTACTGCAGTTAAAGTGAAAATTTCAGTTATAGCCATCATGAAATTTAAACAGAAGTAACCCCCCCCCCCCCCCCCCCCCCCCCCCCCGTAAGCTACATAAAAACTATTGTTCATCATAATGAAAAAAATACAATAATATGACATTCTTTTAAAGACACATTTATTGATATGTTTGACACAGATACTAAATTCTATTAGCTTAGTTTAAATAAGGCATTAACTATTCTGAAATTCACATCATTAACAGATATTACTTTATATATATTTCATGGGCAGTTAAATTTACTTTCAATTCAATTTCACATATTATTAAGCTATCATTATTTAGATGTACATTTACTATGTGAAATTTTATTTGATATTTAGAGAGTATAAATAATGAGACTATGCCTTTTCATCCAAATGTTTAATAATGTTTTTATAATAGTTCATTCCATATTAAAATCTGAGTAAATGGGACAGTTCATACTTTGCATTGGAACATTTCAATAAATGTATGTTTAAATGATATCAGCGTTAAATAAATAAGAAGTATAATTCTATTCTTTTCATTTATTGATGGGTATTTATTAATTTATACATAGCTTATGGGGTTGCAATTACTTCCGTTTCAATTTATAATATTCAAATCAATATATATATATAAATATATACTACAGTAAAATTTACATAAATTATAGATGTATAGTTGAAAGTACTTCTAATAAAATAATTATAATTTACGTAAATTTTACTGTATTTTAATATATATATATATATATTGATTTGAATATTACATATATTTTGGAAACAATACAGACATCAAACTTAATTTATTACACACACACACACACACACACATATATATATATATATATATTGTAACCGGACTGCCTGTCAATCTTTACATATTCGGTTGTAACTATTTTCTGATGAGCATATTGTAGGAAGGGAATAAAGATTGACTTTACCTAATGTTTACCTAATCCCTCCTACAACAATATTTCTTGCTTACCAGAGGATGTAGCATTAAAGAGACTGGATACTACTAGAAAATTTGTTTGTTTGCATTCCCAAATGGCGCCACTAGAGCTCCAGCTTACTACAACCTTATTTACTAAGGTCTGGTTATGCGAACGTAGCTCAGGAGGCATGAGATTATTGTGAACAAGTGCAATGAATGACAAGTGATGCGAAATGAAACTGAACAACTAGATTAATTTTAGATGACAATAATTTTATTTAACAATAAGTTTTTAGTAAGTCCTTCTAATACAGTTAATAAAAAGTGTGTTTCTCACTATTTCCATATCCAGGTGAGAATTCATTTATAATTCATATGATGAGAAGAAGTCTAGAAACATTTTTGTTCAGGTCACTTCATGAATTCAGATATTTGTAATCACATATAGAAGCACATTTAAAAGTTCACTTTATTCTAATATTTTTATATAGTAGTCACAAAATAATAGAAGCATTTATTATTTCATTTCACTAATCCAGATATTTGTAATCACATAGAGAAACGTATTTAATTGTTCATTTTATTCTGGTGTTTCTAATATTTTTATATAATAGACACATAATAATAGAATCATTTATTATTTCATTTCACTAATCCAGGTGTTTGTAATCACACATATTTAATAATTCATTTTATTCTGGTGTTTGTAATATTTTTATATAGTAGATATTTAATAATAGAAACATTTTATCATTTTATTTCATTAATCCAGGTATTGGTAACCATCTCTAGAAGCATGATTAATAGTTCACTTTATTCTGATATTTATCAGATATTTATATAGTAGACACATAGTCACAGAAGCATTTTATTTTATTTCATTAATCGAGATATTTGTAAGTAAGTATACCGGTAATGTATAAGCATTACAATCATCATTCTATGTTTATAAAAGCATTTCAGGTAGGTATACATATACAAGTAATACATAAGTGTTTTTAACTATTTATTCCAGATCTGTTAAAAGTATTAAATCCCCTCGGTTAATAAAATACGTTTACGGGAATTGCGTATATATAGCAGAGTAAGACTCTTTTGTAAATAGATTCGAACAATAAACTCTATCATAAATTTTTTTATTTTTTATTTCACATATCTTTAACTTTATAACACAATTGATAATTCCATATAACTAGTTCATTTAAAATGAAATACATAATTCACACACTTACACACACACACACACACATATATATATATATATATATATATATATATATACATATACGTGTGTTTAAAACTAATATAGTCAACTTGCGACAGAAATTAATAATAGATTGTTAAAACACTTCATTTTTTTATATAAGCTTAAATTAACAAAGAAAGAAAAAGCCTTTTTTTTTTATCTACGAATCTAAATGCATTAGCTAATAATTTGCCTTATTTAAACAAACAACAAACAACACATATTTATAATTCTTTGAACTACATACTGCAAATTTTGAGGCATGTTTAAATACTTTTCTTTAGAATTAATAATATAAATTTTTCTCTTTTTTTGTTTTATAAAAAACTAAGGACTATAATTATAATTGGCATTTTATTATAATTGGAATATTTCTTTATATTTCAAGTACAACTTTAAATAATTACTTATCTCAGAATTCATATGTTTTTTTCTTTATTGCTAGAAATTCTCAAATAAATAGGATCTGTTTTGGAGTTGAATGGCACATTGTAAACTTCTAGGCAATGTTTGGAGATTTTTACATAGTTGTGGACAGAGAGATTAGAGATCCAATTAGCCAGACATGTTATGCTGGTTTTTCATTAGGCAGCCTGATGGTTCCATCTAATTTTCCTACAGCTTGGCTTTTGTTCTTTGTGTTTTAACTGGTCATGAGTTGATTCCCAAAACTATAACCAACTTTTACTTCTCAAGAACTCATTTTTTGAGGTCAACTGACTTAGTAATTAATGTATCTATTTCTCATTATTTTTCAGCTCTATTTATACTTCCATCTCACTGTCTATGGATTCATCTTACATGCTTTTGCACTGATCTCATTGGTAGCAATGCTTTTCCATTCTCAACCATGTTTTTTAATCTTCTAGATCATTGGGCATTTTATCTTTTAGTGAGAACAGACTTTTTAATCAGTAATTGCTTTTAATGAAATTCTTTAACTGTGTTTTTCAAGATCTTGATCAATTTTTTTGCCTATGGCATGGTGACTTTACACCTTTAATTAAATTATTATTACAACCATTCAGCTTTATAAAATATTTTTCAAACTGAGTTTTAATGTTTAAAGATTTTTATTTAATTAATTTCTAACTTGAATTTATGAGTTTTAATAAAGAAAGATTTATACTTTCTTTAATTGCAAATATAGCCTTATTTGCTTTTCTTTTTAACTAAAATTTTATCAACTTTATAGCATTAGTTTTACTTGGTTTTAACTTGTGTCATCTTAATTTGGAGGGAAGGGAGAAATCTTCTAAATATATAATGTGAAACAGCGTGTCTGTTTCAACATATATATATATATATATATATATATATATATATATATATATATATATATATATATATATATATATATATAATGTGAAACAGCGTGTCTGTTTCAATATATATATATATTGTAACCTTTAGATTGGTTAACTATTTTTAAAGTAAGATATAAAACATGCAACCAAAAGTTTAAATTTAAAGAATATATAATTGTAATACTATTAATTTTTGATATATAACATATAAATAGCTTAATGTATAGAGTTTAAAGATAGAGTTCTGTGAAAGTAATTTATACACACTTTTTAATTGTAGTTATTTATATTATAAATAGTCATATATAATTCCATTATATTAGTTTTTAATTAATACAAGCATTTTTACAATGTACATATATACATTTATAAGATTTATTAAAATTTACAATAATAATAAATCAAATTTCCATTTATTTAAATGACAGTGATCCTATAAAACACAAATGTATAAGGATGTGTGCAGAATTCTAGAATATAAAAATAAAAATTATTTATTATAAGATAATAATTTGTTTTAAAATTATAATAATATATTATAAATATAAATATTATTATTAAATGTCTTTTTTTAAAATCAATTAATAGTATAATCTATTAAAATCCTGATTATATTTTAAATTTAAGTATAAAAGTTATTCAATTTCATTTAGATTTTAAAATAGTTATTATTCTTAATTACTTTAAATAATGTAGACAGAAAAATAATTATGTAAAAAATTGCTAGTTGATTTTGAGACATTGACCAATAAAATTAATTTAATTAGTTTTCTGATATCATACTGTCTACTGTATATAAGATAAGTAGCAAGGGAACGAAAAAATCAATTTATTAAAAGCAAAAGTGAACACTTTTTTCATTAAATTCTTTAAAAATTATAATATCTTTTACTATATTTTATTTTTTAAGTAAAAGTGATTCATAATAAGCTGAATATTGATAATATATATTTTAAAGGTGGTATATATAGATAATTGAGTTAGTCAATAGAAGTTTCTTTAACAATAACCTAATTTTAGTCTTGGATGTCAAATCATAATTATAATGATAACTAATGGAATATTAAAAGAACGGTTAAGTTTATTATCATGTGAGAAAACAATGGAGGAATAGAATAAACTATAATTACCTAAAAAGTGCAGCATTGACACATAGGAGAACATTTGTTTATTTCTACAAGATTGATTAATTTCATTATTAAGTTATCTATGAATAGGAAATTTTATATAGTACAAAACTATAATTTTTATCAACATATAAAATTAAGTTATAGAACTTTAAAATAACAACTTAGTTCTAAGTTATAAATCTAGTTAAAAGATTTCTTTCTTAAGTTAAAATAACTTATATATAGTCAAGCATTGATGGTCGAGTGGTCGGTACAGCTGCCTTACAAGCAGTTGTCCTGGGTTAGCAGGTTCATTTCCTGACCAATGCTATGACACATGAAAAAAAAACGTATATATTCTAGTTAAATTTTCAAATTAGAAAAAAGAATATTTAATATATGATTAATTGCTTATAAAACAGTTTACTATGAGAACAAAAAAAAGATTTACTATATAATTAATTAGTTATAGAATAGTTTAATAAGAATAGATATGTATTATATGAGATAAAAGATTTATAAAGAAAAAGTATATTCTTTATCTTAGCAAATAGAATTATCTTTTAATAAGAAAATTCTAAAAAGGTTAAAGAGCTATCAAGAAAATCTTTTGATCTTTTATAATGACATATGACACCACTAAGTAAAAATAAAGGAAAAGAAGTTAAAGTAAAATTAACTTGTAAATTGATGTTATATATGCCAAAGTTTAATATTGGAAAATATTAATATAAAATCATATTTAATATTCCATAGACTACTTAAATATTATTATAGTGTTCCAGAATAATAATGATATTTCATTTTAAACATATCAAGTTCTAAGGATTAGATCAGGATACAATGAGCTCAAAAAATTTATCAAGTTATTGTTTATTATTATTATTATTTATTAAAATGTTTTATTTGAAATTAGATCTGTTTTGCTAGCAAGGGGAATGAATAATCAACAACTTGCCAAGAAGTTTTAATTGTTGTTTGCTGCCATTGGGATACTGGACAAAGAGGTTGAATAAATTCCCTTTTTTAAAAAAAAAAATTTTTTTTTCTAATTTCTGATTTTTATTATTGATGTTTTTAAATAGAAATATATACTATTGTATAATAGTAGTATAAATAATTTAAATCATTTTACATTTATTTAATCTTTAGGATTAAGGTGAGTTTTTAATATTATTATTATTATTCATTCAATTTTGAAGAATGAAGAGTGTGCTTATAGAAGTAATATGTTATGCATGAGTTACAGAATAAAAGTTTGTGTGGGTAATGTAGTAATTTAAATTTATGTTATTTTAATAAGTATGAAAATTAAAAAATCTGATTGTGTTAAAATTGTCTTAAATGAATTCAGTAATTCATTATAGCAATGCATGTTTAATGATTGCATTAAATGAGGATGATGAATCAAGAAATGGGATTTTATTTGAATAAATATGATTATGCCATAGGAGTATAGTGTGATATATAAATATGAAATGGAATCCTAAAGTTGAAAAGTGATTTATGAAATTTATCTTTGTAATGGAAAAGTGTAATATTGAAAATTTGTCAGAATAGAGTTATTTGTTTTGTAACATAATCTATTATAAAGTTCATAGATGAATACATGATGGGAAGATAAGATTATGCTATTGGACAAGAGGAAGTTAATAGACACAGATGCTGAAGATATATAGTGTGGAAAGAATGAGTTAAATTTTCAGGATAGGATAAAATATCATCCTGAAGAACTTATAATAGAGTTTAATGAGTTTAATCTATATGATAAGGAGATGTGAGGATCTTCCAAGGAAACATGAATGTTATATTCTAAGAGCTTGAAAAATAAGCCAGGGTATATATGCAGGTAGAATGATTAAGGAAAAGTGACTACCTTTAAAATATAACATATCATAAAAAGAGGATACTTCTAATCCTATATTTTGGTTCAATAATTTAATGAGACCAGTTTCTTATCTGTAAAGTTTTATATATGTTATTATATAATAGGAAACATAAGTTGGCCAGCCAGTTATTTATTTTTTTAATTTATAGTTTTTCTTCCTAAGTTTTGTTAGAATGGTATCAGAGATAATAAGACTGTACAAAAAACTAATATTCTTGAGTTCAATCAAAATATGATTAACTTATTATTTAAAAATGGTAAATGATATCAAAATAAGAATGAAAATGTGAGTGACAAGAATGTTAAGTGCATAAAATTAAATGATAATTTTCATAGAGAGAATCATTGATTCAATTATTTATTTAGATGTATTATTTTAAGATTACCACATTATAAACAATTTCAATAGGAAATTGTATAAATATGTTTTCATACTATTTTTAAATTTGAGTGATTTGAGTGATATAAAAGTATTATAATTTTGTTCAAATAATTTGAATACATCATCATCATCATCATCATCAAAATATCAATCCACTGCAGGATGAAGGTCTCTCCAAGTTCAATTCATCTCCAATCTTTAGCTTCTTTTCTCCACATAACCCCTGTATACTTTCTCATCTCATCCATCCATCTCACATATAATCTCTTTCTGGGTCTGATACAATCTCTTGAAATCCAGTTTAAGACTTCAATTGTCCATCTATTATCATCTCTTATAGCAATATGTCTAGTCCAATTCCACTTCAATCTTTTAATTTTTTTAATGAGGTCAGTAACATCTGTTTGTTTTCTTACCCATACATTGCATTTTCAATCTCATCTTGTTACTCTCAGCATGCTCTCCATACTTCTTTGAGTGGTCTGAAGTCTCTGTATTGCTCTTTTATTAAGTGTTCAAGTCTCGAACCCATAAGTAAGAACTAGCAAAACACATTTATTAAAAACCTTCTTTTTCAAACACATAGGCATATTTCCTTTTAGTATCAACTTATTTCTACCAAAAGCACTCCAACCAAGTTTAATTCTATGATTAATTTCATCCATTATGATTCCATATGTATTAATAATCTGACCAGGGTATTTGTAACTGTTAACTTCATCTAATTCATCATAATCAATGTTTATTTTCATATTTTGAGCAAATCGATTAAACATTACTTTAGTCTTTTTAACTTTTATCTTCAGTCCTACTTTCATAATTTCATATTATAACTCCTACAACATTTCCTTACATTCTTGTCATTGCAGCTGTTATTACTATGTGATAATTCATATAGTATACAAACATGGATGGGCTGCTCAACAACATGCATTATTCAGCATGGTGAGTTTATTGGCTTTTTACCATTGGTCTTTCTTCTCAGTTGCCTGATAAGGCAGAATGAATGCTTGTGTAAATGATAAATATTTTTTTCCAATACATATAATTTGGATTACAATGGATTATTTAAATATGTTGGAGCTGGCTATCAATTTACCTCTCAGAATGAACTCATGGATGGTAAAAATAGTTGATAATATAAAGGAAAGCTTACAAATTGGTAATAATAAACTTATTTTATGGACCAAATAACACACACATATATATATAATTTGAATATCTGAATGAAAAGAATATTTTTTATTTATTATAAATGTAAAAATTTTTGTTATAAATTTATAATTAACTTTGTGAATCAATTGTTATATTTGATATTTATAATTGTTGTTATAAATTGTTGTTATTGTTAAAATAAATAAGTATTATAATTTAAAACATGACTAGTAACTTAATTTCTGTTTAGAATCATTTCTTTCACAAAATCATATTATTAAAGCACATAATCAAAATGAAGTTATTACATAAAATATCATTTATTGAATATTTTATTTATAAAAGGATTTTAAAGAATTGAAACTTGATAAATTAATTATTTATTATTAATTATTAAAATCATTTAATAAATCTGTATTTTATTAAATAGGAAAATATTTGAAGTCTTATTTGAAAATAGAGATTTAAAATTATTGTATGTGTAGAGCATTAGAAAATTATATTAGTTTCAATAGTCATATTTCTATTTTTAAATCCAGTTAAAATTTATTGTATAGTATAAATTCAAATATTATTATTTCAAAATAGAAGTTAATAATAAAGTCTATTATATCGTTTATTTTTAGCGAGATACAATTAAGATGGGAAAATGCTAATTAATTTGAATATTTGACTGAGTTGGATGATAGGAAGTGATGGTTAAATTATAAACTTTTGATTATTAGTGAATGGTTATTCTGTTTTCATGATAATTACTTGTATAAGTAGGAGAATAAATATTTATAAGCTTCATACTATTATTAGTCTCAACGTATTATTATGATGACTAAATCAATTTTCAAATAGAAAGTTTAGTTTATGTTTGTAATTGTGACTGTAATTATTCTTTAGATAATAGAAACTTAATAAAATCCCTATTGATATTCAATTCTATAAGTACCAATAATTGTTATTAAATTTTAGCAAGCAAAGATCTTAACTTTTTGCTACTAACAAACATGTTTTACTATTATTATATAAAGACAAACTAAACATTAGTAATTTTAATCTTTAACCCACCTAACACAAATGTATAGAAAATAATTCCAGTGCATAACGCTATACTGAAATAAATATACAGATATTAAACATTAAATCACCCCACATGGTTAAGAAATCCAGTATACCCTCTGTGGACTAATATATAAATACATTAAAGTTCGTATTTCAAAATAGCCAGTTCAAAATGATACCACTTTGAACTGCCTGCTATAAGATGTTATATATCAAAATACGAACAAACTTAAGCAAAGAACTTGAAATTTTAGCAAGCAAAGATGTTAACTTTTTGCTACTAACAAACATGTTTTACTATTATTATATAAAGACAAACTAAACATTAGTAATTTTAATCTTTAAACCACCTAGCACAAATATATAGAAAGTAATTCCAGTGCATAACGCTACACTGAAATAATATACATATATTAAGCATTAAATTACCCCACATAGTTAAGAAATCCAGTACCATTCTCTGTGAACTAATATATAAATACATTAGAGTTTGTATTTCAATATATAACATCTTATAGCAGACAGTTCAAAGTGTTATCATTTTGAGCTGGCTATTTTGAAATACGAACTATAATGTATTTATATATTAGTTCACAGAGGGTGGTACTGGATTTCTTAACCATGTGGGGTGATTTAATGCTTAATATTTGTATATTTATTTCAGTATAGTGTTATGCACTAGAATTACTTTCTATACATTTGTGTTAGGTGGTTTAAAGATTAAAATTACTAATGTTTAGTTTGTCTTTATATAATAATAGTAAAACATAAACAAGGCAAAACTCTCTCAGATCCAAGGCTCCTCACTGATGAAGGCCACAAGCCAGAAACTAGTCTGGGGATACTGCATGAGTAGGCACTAGATAGGAATTTTATGCACAAGCCTTCTGGAATCCACTGATTACTCTGTTTGGCACATGGTGGCACTACTGTATAGAGAGTTTTGCCTTGTTTAATAACAATTATGTGCTAGTATGAGATGGTGATCATGTGATGTTTAGTGGTTTAATAGTAAAACATGTTTGTTAGTAGCAAAAAGTTAAGATCTTTGCTGGCTAAAATTACAAGTTCTTTGTTTGAGTTTGTTCGTATTTCAATATATAACATCTTATAGCAGACAGTTCAAAGTGGTATCATTTTGAGCTGGTTATTTTGAAATACGAACTCTAATGTATTTATATATTAGTTCACAGAGGGTGGTACTGAATTTCTTAACCATGTGGAGTGATTTAATGTTTAAAATATATATATCACATTTTGCAGGCATACCCATGAAAACATTCTTACATATATTTAAATTCTCTTCAGTTGCAAATTATCACATATATTAAAGTCATTAAAAATAAAATAATATGTAAAATAGTATTTTTTTTAAATAATGCTTTCATGTAAATAGTATTATCCAGCTAAGAAATAGAAAAAAATATTAAAATAATCTGACTAAAAAGTAGAAAACAGATCTCAGTTAATTTTCCATTCTTGGAAAATGAACAAACAATTGGAAATTTCAGGAATATTATCGTTTCATACAGACATTTGAGACTCAAATAAATTATAAAAAACAAAAAGGCCACTAATGTGCTTTTATGAAGTGATAATATTCCTGAAATTTTCAATTGTTTTATAACAAATCTAGATTTTTAAGATCTCTGAGAAATTCGGCATTTTCTACTTTTTAGTTGGATTATTTTATTTGTCTAATTTTTAGTAGTCTCATGTACATAAAAGCATTATTAAAAAAAAAAAAAGGTTTTTTTTCATATATTATTTTATTTTTTTACTTTTTAGATATTGAAGCAGTAAATATGTGATACATATTTTTGTTTCGCTGTCTGACTACATGATTAACTATAAGGTGGATTCAAACCCATCCTTCCACACACTTAGGTTATCAGAGGGTGTAAGCATGCATATACACACATAACTATTCCCATTCTCTCATAATTGATTTATAAAGTTAATTATAGTTTAAATACTGGTAATATTTAATTCCATAACCCTAAGTAATCATGTATGTGTGTATATGTATGATGGATACATATAATATTATATAAAATATTATTATATTCATTTTATTATTTTTTTTAGCATTAGCTTATATGAAAGAGTTATAAAAGCTGATGCAATACTTGAGAAAGTTCTGGAAGATAATTAGCATAAATTAAATTTAGTAAACAAAAGAGCCACACATTAGTTTAAGGAAAAAATTGCTCATTTAATTAATTTTGGCCAGTCTAGTAATTTAATTAGAATTATATCACTTCAAATCTGTTTCCAAATTGGAAAGAGATTAGAACAATACCTTCAAGAACTTGTCATTCACTTACATCTTTTCCTATGTTTAAAGACAAAAGCATACTTCCTGCTGAGTAAGATCATGGGGTAACTTGCTATCCATAGTGCCTCCATTGGTTCTTTAAAAGCATTCCTGAGATAATAGAAACGTTTAAATATAGTTCAATTTGACACAGAGTTGCATAGTGGTTTTTTTATGTTTGTGGGCTAACAGAATATACATCACTCAAAACTTCAATAATATGACCCTTTAGTTGTGGGACAAAATTCACCTTTCCCCAATCTTCCAAAGATCATCTCCAAGCAATGAGGCTATCCTGTTTTTAAAACTGATAGACTGCCTAATTAAATGTATAATGTGATTTTATAGAAATGTTACCTGTCACCCAATGGAATAAGTATTGCTACCTATGCTTTAATATAAACTGTTTCATGAAAATATTAATCAATCTGGCTGGCAATTTTACACATGGTCAGAAGGTAACCATTTCAATGCCACTTTAAAGAACTTTCATCCTTCTATTTCAATTATATATTTTTTGTTTAATCTTTGTAAATGTAATTCTCTGTCTATCAGTACACTGGTGGTGTAGTGCCAGTGATATTTATTTTATTTTTAATTTTTTATTTAACAACTTTCTATAGCTATTTAAATAAATAGATCTGTAATTTCTTTTTATCCATTTCACACTCTCTAATTATATTTATTTATTTTAGTGTAGCAAATTTCATCAATTAATATTATATTATGTTTTATGTATTTTGATTTGTATTTGAATTAATATGTCATTTAGACCCAACATGAGCCTAATTTATTATTGTATACAGTTCCACTATTAATGGGAGGTTTAATTAATATTCGTAAGTTTCTTACAAAACACATGCTTGCTCAGTTGAGTAGTGATTGGATATAACTTGATATATGTTTTAATGGCAGATTGTTATTAACCCTGTTATCCTTACATTAATTATTTCAATGTCCATTAGTTGCCAGACGTTATAAATTAAATCACATTTGCAATATTTGAAATAATCTCAGTGACCTTCTCTGCTTGGGCATAATAAGTGAAGCATTGTGATTCATATTATATTTATATTGCCTATGTAAAAACATATGGGGATTCACTGAATGAGGGAATAATCAGCTCCTTTTTATGTATAACATTATCATGGTTATTTAAGGTTATATTTGTACCTATAGTGTAGTTTGATATTTAGTCATGCCATTATGCTTGATGTTAGACTTGTCTAGGGCTATACTTGATAGATCAATGTCATTAGAGACATGCTTGCTTACTTCAGCATTGCTAATATATGCTAGCAGTATTAATTATAATATTTTGCTTAGTCATTTTAGGATCATTGGGAACTCCAAACCTATCTCGTCATACTTGTTCTGACCAAGGGTGTGAGCTTACCCCCTAGAACACTTTCTAGTTAGTGTAGTGAATGTTCTGTGTGGGAAAGCTGTCCCATTGCATCTTCTACCTACTCTGTCTTGAGGCATTGCTCAACCAAAAGTGCAGACATACTCTCTTGTTTTTTTAGTATATGATAAACACCTTATTGGCCCCAAGCAGACTGAATCTTTATTACTGCCATGCATGCTAGCACCACAATGCATTACTATTTTAGATTTATACCCATTTAATATCTATGCAGTCAGGTATGTGTATTTGATACCTATTTGAATTTAAAGCAGTCTGTACCTCTTGGCATGGGAACACAGTCTCATGATTAAACTTATTATTATTATTCTGAACTAGGTCATTATTTATTTATTCATCACTAATTATTTGTTAAAGCAGTTTGAGATCAGTGGTTATTATCATTGGATTAGTACTTTTGCACCTCCATTTTGTTGTGCTCTGTTCCCCCACTAGGTTACAATATATATATATATATATATACATAAATCGATAAAAAAATCAAGTCAGATGTCATATGAACTAATTTTAATAAAGCTCCTATTTACAAATGTTATATATAGAGTACGTAAAAAACAAACACTTAACAAGCTTCAAAAATACCCTCAACCCCAGACCATGGTTTCTGCATCTAGCATCGTCAGTGAGGTGTTAGGGATTAAAAATACTAGAACTAGTTTAGCATTTTATCAATGCCTAACTATTGAGAAGAAAATCTGAAACTTTCAGACATTTCAGATTTTCTTCTCAATAGTTAGGCATTGATAAAATGCTAGACTACTTCTAGTATTTTTAATCCCTAACACCTCACGGCTGATGCTAGGTTTATGAATGAAAGTTTCAGATTTTCTTCTCAATAGTTAGGCATTGATAAAATGCTAGACTAGTTTTAGTATTTTTAATCTCTAACACCTCACTGACGACGCAAGATGCAGAAACCGCGGTCTGGGGTTGAGTGTATTTTTGAAGCTTGTTAATAGTTTTTTTTACGTACTCTATATATAACATGAATTCATAGTATTATATTCAGGAGCTTCCATGTTATAAAAATATAATAACTAAATAGCTGACATTTCAGTACAGTACAAAGTTCTTTCCTTAGAGATTCTTCTTTCTTGAATCATAAGAATGTGTGTGGTGAGATTTAAAATCATTTATTTTTGTCTTTGTTATTTTCGCCTCATCCCCAAATTCTATTGGTTGAGAAGTTTTAAAAAATATTTTATTTAAACCTTTTCCCAAATATTGTTAGTTTTCTTTAATTCACACTTTTCATTTATGCTCTTAGGCCTTTTAAAATTCTCTATAGCTTCTTTTAACAATATCTAATCATATTGTTCAATTTTTGCCAGAATGTGTTTTATTAAAATTGATGTCATGGTTAATTAATTTAATGAGTGAATAAATGGCTGATGAATTAGATTTTTCTTTAACAGTCAAATTGTTTTCTTTCTTTTTTTATGTTTATTCTACAATTGGTCTGTCCAATGCATGAATGTAAACAAACTCTCTCTATATATATAGTTTACAATTTTATTTACTGTATCAATATTAAAAACTTGAACATATTAGAGTTAAATATTTGATAGTAAATGCTTTTATTGATTGTGCAAGAAAATGAACTAAAGTAATTGTTTCTTCAATCACAATTGGAGTTTTTAGATTTAACTTGAAATAAAAGTATGGAGGGGGAGTCCAGAAATTAATTAAGTTAATCCCTATTTTTTATAACTAAAGATTGACTGAATTAATTTCTGCTCCACATGCTTATATTTCAAGTTAAATATAGAAACTCCAATTGTGGCCAAAGTCACATTTTTTTAGTGCATAGTACATAAAAGCATTTAATATAACAGATTTTTTATTTTTATTATTAATAATAACTATATATTTTCTTCTTATTGGTGAAATAACTTTCTTCCCATATTAAGAAATTGTTTTACACTTTGAAACTTTTATTCTCTTCTATTTCGTTTTGTTATTGATTAGCTATATTATTATTAACTATTTTCTTATTATTTTATAAAAATCCAGATATTCAATTTGTTTTAAGGGTTCATTTTTAAATGCTTTCTTAACCTTTTTTTCAAAACTTTTTTTGTCTGGATTAAGTCTCAATTGAAAATTAAATGGTGAATTGCTTATTACCTACCTTTGTTGTTTTTCATAGTAGAGTGTAGTTATCTTTTTTTTTTTGATTTTATTTAAGATTGATTCATCATTTATTAAGGTGTGTCGATACTTTAAACTATTTGAAATATTTGAATTTATGTTAATTAGAGTATTTTTGAATATTAGTAATTTCAATTGTTTATAAATGTCTTTTTTATCATTTTGCTTTGACTAGCGCATATATCATAACATTTCACAAACTGATGGTCACTTTTTGTATCCACTCTATTAAGAATATTATAATTTCTGTTAGTCAAAATATAATCATCTTACTGATTTACTTTTATTTTAACCATGTTCATTTTCCTTAAGCATTTTTTTCAAAAAAAAGAATTCAAATATAGTGTTTTTCCTTTGAAAGATCTACAAGTCTGTGTCGTCTCTCATATCTATATTTATTCAACCGCTTTCATCTTTCAATTGTTTTTCAAATCCTGTATTAAAGTTTTCTATGACAATTTAAAAATTTTGTTGATGGGAACAAAAACATTTTGTACACCTTTATAAAAACCTTCTTATTCATCATTACAATAATAACCTGTTGGGACATAAAACTGAATCATCTACATTCAGTATCGTCCATTTGAATAGCTATTCTTTCCCCCTGGTTGATATATCATCAATCTCCATAATATTGTTTTTCTATTTTTTATTTTTTAGGAAATCGATTCGATATTGGTGCTTCTAATAGCTGTGCCTTTGTAAATAATTATATCTCCATTTTTGCACATCGGTGTTGTCTAACTTTCATTATATTTTAATAAAATTCAACAACAATTTATTCAATATTAGATAATTGTAATTCATGTATTTTCTTTCACTTGGAAGTGATCTTCAGTTATGTAATTAAAAGATCATCATCAAATGGCAACTTAAATCCAGAATCAGGGGATTCTTAATATGTTACAGCTTTCTGTGAATAATGCCAAAATTGATTGTCTTTCGTGATTGCAAATATTTAATGAAAACAAATCGTTCACACAAACATTTGTCATGCTTTCAATACAATGTCAATTATTTGTATTTTATTTAAAAAGTGTAAATCAATTCAGAAGAAAAACCATCAGAATTATAAAACGAATAAACTCACTACATTGTCTGAATGTGTGTTGGTGAGCACCCCACCCATATTCTTTTACGATATAAATAATATAGGAATGATAGCTGCAATGAGAAGAACATAAAAAAAAAGATATATAAAGTAGTCCTATTAGATTCTTTAAACATGTCAAAATATAATCAAAGCGTCTCAAGTAACAGCAAATCTTTCCCTTAGCCATATATGGAAATATCTGTTTAAAATTTCATATGATAAAAAAATCATTGTCAGATGTTAATAGATGATAATTAGTCTATATATAACATCAAGAGATTGCAGTTAAAAAGCGTGGACTTTTTAACACAGAAAGCCTTTACAGTTCGCTATTTTCATTAATTATTGTCGATTAACATCTGGCAGTGATTTTTGTCATATGATATTATTACTTGTTATAAAATTCAAACATTTACCTCTGTTAAAAATTATCAACATATATATATATATATATATATGGACTGCATGAGCATATATATAGATAGATAGTATACATACATTTGAATATTACATATTCAGTCCACTTTATGCCCAACCTCTTCTGTGTATTTAAAAGAACATATTGAGGTCATATATGTGAGGGTTCAGAGTAACCAAGTCAACATAAGTATGACAGTAATATTGACATTAATAACGGCTTTGAAAGTTCATCACTGGATTTTCAATGATATAGATAGCTGAAGTGTTGGAGTGTGAAGAAGATTGAAGCTTGTCCATTAAATTTGAAGATTAGCTATCTCAATATAAAATGAGCACAGAGTGTGTATGTGTTGGAGATGGTGATCTGGATTCACTAATAAGTGTTGGTTCATCACGAAATTCATCTATTGGAAATCATTTGTTGTTTTTACGTGTATGTGGTCACGTGGGTTGGTTGTACAAGATGGAGTGCATAGCTGTAGGGAGCTTGAAAGTCTGAGTTGAAGTCCTTCTAATTATATCAAGTTTAATATAGACAATATTCATATATTTGAATATTACATATATAATGTAACTAAAGTTTAATTAAAATCGTGTATTTCACGTATTAAAATTATTATTGGTACAAATGTACTCTACAAATTTAGAGATAAAACTAAAAATATGGATTTGATATTGAATAAAATTAATATATGTAGATAAGTCCTACTATATAGTATAAACTATTTAAATTATAACCGGATACATTCTAGAGGGGCAGAACAGCATTTTATACAATCGTGTAAGCAGCAATCGTACAAACTTGTAAAAAGAAAAGTGCAATGTGTGCGCTAATCTTTGTAGAGATCAGTAAAATGGTTTAATGTATGATATTAAAAATAGGATTAGAAAATTTGTGTGCTAAATCAGAGAAAATGGATACGCACAAAAAAATGGTCGTATATAATAATATTTGTGCGTGATTAAAGAAATTAAAATGATTTCACTTCTTTCATTTTTTTCTCATTATTTTTGTTTTGTATTACTTTTAGTTAATGTTGTTATCTTACGAATTATTGCAGATGCATATATAACGGTAAACATAAATCTTACCCCCTGTATATAGCAATATAAATTCATTCTGCAATTTAAATATTTAAAGCGAATCTATCTCAATGCATTATTTACTTATCGACAGCTGAAAATCATCATGGCATAAGTTGATAAGAATGCATTAGGCTGCTATACATATATTATAGCCGGTCTCTGAATCTGGATAGAGTTTAAAATGTTTTCAGGTCACTAAAACTTTTCACTTAAACACCAGTAAGATGATTTTTCAGTAAATATATCATATCCACTTTAGTTATTTATCGGATTACTGTTTTATCTTTAGATTGAGTAGCAAGATGTTGCAAAACGAAAGTAAACAAAAATTAAAAAATTCTAAAATTTTCAGAACTCAATAGTTAAATATGCTTCTGACTAAAATCTGTTTCTTTATTATTATTATTTTTTGTCAAGAGATGCTTGATAAATTTTTTAATAATCTTGAATAATATGCTATTCTTAACATTGTATTCAATAGTATACAATTTTAAAAAAATTAATATAAAGAAATTTTACTTTATTTATTATTAATATATCAATACATTTAAATACTTTTCTTGCTGTTTTTTATACATTTCTGCTTACTGTACAAATCTTGAAATTTTCTGAAAAATAATTATTTAATTACATTTTATTAAAAATTTAGTTTGTTTCCTAAAAAAATAAAAATAATTCTAAAAGAAGACAAAATAATACATTAAAAACAAATATGATGTAATTTATAAATTATATTTAAGTTAAACATTAAAAAGTATTTTAAAAATTAGTACCAAATTTTAAAAGGGAAGTGTAAAATTAATAACTAAAAACAAATACAAAGTATGAAGGAAATAAATTGAAAGGTAATTACATCAAATAATGTTTTTGGATATCAGAATGATGGTGAGAAATTAATAATTCTTTTCTATTGGTGAAAGTGGAAAATTTTATTTCATCTTTTTGATCATTCTTTTTAATTGCAAAACAATCAAAAAAAGTTTAGTGGTCAAATCAGATAATTTTATTATTATTCCGGGAAAACTAGTATGAATGAATAAAAACTCCACAAAACAAAAACAAAAAAATGAAGACAAAGACAAACAATAACAACAACGATAAATGACAGTAATAATAATATTAACAATAGGAATATACTAAAAATGAGTTTTGCAATTCTATACATATGAATACCTGAAATACAGATAGCAAACGCTATCCATTATTTTGTTTATTTGATTTTGAGAACAAGTCCTTTAATTTCTTCTATAGTAATTTTTTTCTTTTTGAAAAATTTAAACATCTCGTCATTATAATTTTTTGTGTATTCTTTCTTCCGCTATATATTTTCAATGAAGGCATTTAATATTGTGGTTTTAAGTGTCTTTGAAATAGTGTTCATAAAATAAAATATACTCATGACAGCTAAAATCTAGTTTGATAAAAAAAGTATTTTTTTGAAAAAAATTATTCTCATTCATTTCACATCTCCAATCCAACTAAAGATGCAATGTTATGACAATATATTATAATACGCTCACCATGATGAAGAACATATTGATAGTCTTTCTCTTTTAATTTTACATTAGATGAAATTTTTCTAATGCCTTTAATCTATCTACTTCCTCATTATTAATAAAACGGAACAACTCTTCGTTGTAACTAATTTACTTGCAATAGTTCCATCATCAATGATGACTTTATTTTCTAAATACTTGAACATTATGTTGAGATTTGTGTTGTACCCTTAATAATCTAGCTGCTGTCCACTTAATAAGCTATCAAGCTATTTAAATTGACTAACTCGAGTTAATAAATATTCGAGTTAAAAGTTGCTGATGATTTTTACCCATCTCCGTTTTAAAAGGCTTTTTGAGTATTAATTACTAAACCAAAGTCATTGTGGATTTAATTTAAAACATTTAATACGTTTAGTTGAACATATTTTGAATTATAACAAATAAAACAATCGTCTGTGCAGTATAAATACTGAAGAGCAGAATTGGTTCTTTCAAAAATATTATATTTTTGTTTTGAATTGGGTCTAAATGTTTCCCATTCAAACATGCATTGTTGCTTAATCATGTTCAGGAAGCATCCATAAAACATTTTCAAAACAATTGTCATAAAAAATAAAAGTAGAACTAATAAATAATTCTCGTTTAATAATTTATATTTCAAATGCCTGATTTTTTATTAATAGTAATAACACACTTTCTCATTCAATTGCTTTGAAAACTGCATAATACCACAAAATAAACCTGATGGATGATCACTTAATTTCAAATATTGCTACAAACCTTTTTGATTTATTGTATAAAGTATATTGTAATATAGGGAGCTCACCAATAGCTCATCTGATTGAAAGTTTCACATTAAATAAGTGCTGGGATTTGATTTGATATTTTAGATCTAATGTGTGAATGTTCTAGCTCCTCACTGAGGTGAGCCAAAAGCTAGAAACCAATTGGTCTGGGTATAAGAATATTCTAGATAGAGATTGTAAATATTTTTTCTTTACTTCAATTAAAATAAAAGCTTGTTTGAGCTATTGATATGCTCCCTACATTACATATTTCTAAATACAAGCTTATAAAAAAAATGTCATATGATATATGACTACCGACTTGCCTTATTGATTATTTTAATTTTACCTTTGAGGCTTTGGCAATGCTAGGGCTATTAAATATATATGGTTGATCTGAATTTGGTTCAGTCCTATGTAGCTATTTAAGTTAGATAGCTGGAGTTAAAGACATTTTCATGTCGACAATTTCAGAGTTTCTACCTAAAAGTTACATATTAAATAAGTGCTGGATTTTGAGTTGATATTTTAGATCTAGTGTCTGAATGTTCTAGCTCCTCACCGAGGTGAGACAAAATCGAAAACAATTGATCTGGGGATAGGAATATTCTAGATAGAGATTTTAAATATCTTTCTCTTACAGCACTTATCAATAAGAGCTTATTTGAGCCATTGGTAAGCTCCCTATATGACATATTTGTAAATATAAGCTTATAAAAGCAATCTCAAGCAATATATAAAGGTTATTTATTGTTGAAATATATTATAAAAATCAATAAAGCAATGCATAAATTATTTTGTTCTTGTACTTTTCTTGTATTTTCTATACGAGAAAAATCAGGACTATATTACTTCTGGCTCATTTATAATTTTTACTACCTATTTAACAACATCCTAGAAATATTTTTATCTGTATTACAATTATGACATTCCACAATAATTTCTATATTCATGTGTAAATTTCTTTTTTAAAAAATAAATTATATAAATAAAGTATCCATAAGATCAGGTGAAAAAAAATCTCATGATGTACATTTTAAAACAATTTCCAATAATTTTAAAACTAAAATATCAGTTTCACATTTAAAACTATTGGGGTAGCTCATTAGCGTCTCTCCTATCGATTTAAAATATTGTCATCTTAAAAATATACCATCAAAATATTTAGTAGAAGTATGGTAATGTTTTTCATAATCATATTTTACTTTCAATAATCATAAAAAGGTCTGAAGTGACCAATCAGCTAACCCCTTTATTTTCTTTGCAATTTTAATCCACCAATCATTTTAAGAGTTTTGTGTTTGTTGATATTCTGACTTTAAACACATTTATTATTTCTTATGAAGTTCCTAATTCAATTCATTATTCTTCCCAGCATAAAATGACAAATTTATTTTATTTAATCAAAAATCTTATTATTGTCAGAGAATTAAAGATGGTACTTCTTTTTCTGAAAATCCAGCAACAAATTTACTTATACCAATAACACATTCCTTAGCAGACTTCCATAATATGTCTCAGTAATCCAATAAGCCTAAAAATTTAATTTAGCAATATTTTTTTCATATGTCAAAGTATCAGAGGGGAAGGGAACCCGCGATAACCATCTGCAAGCGACTGCTTGCTTGCGGTTGCGCTGACCTTTCGGCTACCGACGCTTGACAAATTTAGCAATATTTGTTTATTATAGTTGTTAAAATATCAAATTTAAAAATTAATGGAAAAGAATATATTTCTAAAGCAATTACCATTTTAATCTGGGATAATCTGCACAATAATCAGGTTTATACTTTTGGTTTTGATTCCTTAAATAATACATTGGATACGACAGTTTTGATTTCCACATCACAATTCTAAACAATGTCTTCTAATAATTAACTTGTGTGTAGGCTTAAATTTTATACTATAGACAATTTGAGTTAGCACCAATACATTCTTTCCCACAATATTGAGACACCGTTGATTATTTCTGATAAAATAAATCTTGTTACAAGAAACAACAACACCTTTTTTCTGAGCTCTCTAAGTCTGACGTTGAAACATAAACCTAAATAGAAGCGAACAATTACTAATATACAATCTATCTTTTATAACATTAAATTTTCATTGATTCATTTAAGAATTCCAACAATATGAACTACCAAATTAGACCTCAAAACAAATCCAACAACTATACAATCTTTTTATATCAATGATCTGACCTTCCAAAAAAACTGTATAGATAATTATGCATTCTATTGACCTCTTTATCAGTGAAAAATAAGTTCACTAAAAGCGATATATTATTCTTAAATCTTAAGTTCTTAGCTACAATTGTTGATTGCATGTAGATTTTTTTTAATCAAATAAAGTTCAAATATTTTATTACTATCTTTATTATTATCATTATTTTCTATTTTATCACCATTATTATTATTTTTCATTTTAACACGATCTGATAACTACTGGTATGTAGCCAGTTTATGAATGACTGAATGGTAGGAAAAGGAATTCATAAATACTAAATGCATTTATCATTATCTCTTCGGTGCTGACATCTTTGAGCAAAAAATGAGATTGAAAATAAAAACTTAAAGTCAAAATTATTCTCAGTGATATTAAAGATTGAAAATTTAACAGTCGAAATAACCATAGTTAATGTATAAAAATAACCAATAATATCAGAGAGCCAAACAACTGTGCTCTCCAATAACCTAAGTAACTGAAGATAGTAAAAAAAAAAACAGAAATAGAAAAGATGACTTGGATTGAAAAGAGAACTTAGCCTTTGATGAATGATATTTTATTTTAGACAGTAGATAGTTCTGTTTCTAAGGAACAACTTATTGATTATTCTACATATACAAAGATCATTTCACAATCAGTCACTTAGAAATTTTATCTGGAATCTGATTATAACATCCAATACTAGCCATTCTAGTTAAAAATAAACTATTTAAGTTTAAATAAATAAAAATGTACAATTAATAATATTTCTATAGCATTGTAAATATAATTAAAATGGTAGTAACAAGTACTACAAATTATTTTGTTTTTTACAAAAAAAAAAAAAGAACAATTAATTTTTATAGCTTAGAAGTCAGTTGTTTTGAAAATTTTAATGGCGGTATAATCCTTTAACAGCTCTTTGAATTAAACTCAGCCGACCTTATTAAGTTTTTTTATTTATCAGAAATATTACCAAATGCATCACTTCCTTTATTTTGCTATAATATCTTATATAAATGCAATTTATCCATTCTACTTTGAACACTTTATAGCAAAAAACATTTATTGTACATATATGTATAAACAAACTTATATTTTGACTGTCCTGCAGTCTTCTTCAAAGCCACTTTTACTTTAATTTTTTTTTAAAAATAAAGTAACAGTGGCTCTGAAAAAGTCTTCAGGACAGTCAAAACATAATATTGTGTATGCATATATGTACAATAAAATGTTTTTTTTTTTTTTTACTAAAAAAAGTGTTCAATGTAGAGTGATTAATTGCATTTTTTAATTTCTGTTATTCGGCTGCAAATCACTTCTGAATTTTTAGTTTTGAATTTTACCAATGTATTCTGAAGCATAAATGTAATTGAAAAGAAAGAGAGGAGCAATTCATTTTTGTACCTATTATGTTCATTCAAATCTCGGTGACATGATACGCTATAGCTTTATTCATTAGCTAATTTGCCTACTAAATCATAGCATTGAGTTTAACGATTAATATTCTAAAATAAATCATATTAATTCTGATGACAACTATTAGAAAATTATCCCCAACGATGATTGAATATTATAGCTTGAACGGAGAAAAACATAATTCAACTTAAAATACTTATTATATTAGTTTTTTTTAAAATACTTTTTAACTTATTTCCTTATTAATTTATTTAATAAAATAATGTGTGCATCTTGGTTTTTGTTTCCGAAATTGTTAAAAAAATGTCAGTTTAGTTTTCTCTTTTATTAAAAAAAAAAAAAACTGATTTAAAAAATAGTTAAATTGAGTCTATGTACAAGGAAATAAAAGTATATTAAATATATATATTTTCAGACTTTTTCAATTTAATTCATTTATTTGTTAGTGAATTGAGATATCTAACTTATAAGAAATATTAAAGGCTGATTGATTGCTCGAGGAGTTTGCTGAAATTTTGCTTATTTATTTGATAATAGTTCTGAATAATTAATCATTAGCATATTTATAAATAATTTTATTGAAAAACCATATGTAAGAATGATACAATTGTAAATCAAAAATAATAGTTATCCATGTTAGTCAAGCAACCAAATGTTCTGATGTGGCCACTCACTGGTGTTGTTTAACCCAGCTTAATCAGGCTCCACATGTTGTCAAATAAAAATCTGGATCAAGTTATTCTGTCCTTATGGCGAAATTCCTTCAGCTTGGAAATGAATGTGTCTTCAGGCTTGGGATGAGGAAAGGTAAACTTGTTGTGACATCTGGCCATCCAGATGGCATAAGTGAGAAAGGTTGAGAGTCTTGTGGTGACATAATCCCTGGACAGGAAGCAGCTTTTGATATTTAAGATTTTGTTCAGGGAAATGTGGCAGTAGTGAGTAATGAAAGTTTTGATTTTGTCATATGCTGGGCAATCATTTATCATATAATCAAATGTTTCACAGGTTCTATGGCAGTTGTGACATGTAGGATCTTTATTCTTGAGGAATCTCCTGTAGTGCAGGAACCAGTTCGTCTGGAGTGAATTCAGGTTGATTTTTACTAGAAAGTCCAGGAACCTTGGCTCCAGCTTGAGATGCCTGAAAAACCTGGGATTGTTACGACTGAGGTAAGAAATGGTAGAGTTTTGTGTGGGAAATAGCAGGTTATGAGCATCCCAAATAGAGATTTTTTGTCTGAATACTAGGGTAGAATGGCCATTGTGAGCGAGAAAGTAGTCAAGTATCTGATTTAGCATATTTGCGATTTAAATAACTATTTATACTGTATTCATAATTTGGTATAATTTCTGCTTAGATAAATAAGAAGACGATTTGCAATAATTAAAACTGCATTGTCTGCGTTTTAAGAAGACTAGATAATTATATTGTAAATTACCTTTCAAATTATTAAATTTAAAAGACTCTTTAGGAGTAATCCGTGTAAAAGTGTATTTACATCTAACGATCGAAATAAATTGTAGTAAGTTATGTAAACTTAATTTTTAACTTCATTATCAGTCAGTATTTAAAGCGTCTGATATGTGAAATCAGATATTTGTTTCTTATAATTTAAAAAAGTTATTTATTTTAATCAGATAGTGTATAACATTACAGATTAGATTAAATGTAAAGCAAGATATGTTAATCGTTAACTGAGAATTAAAGTTATATTTGAGCTAAAATAATCGAGATTTAATAAACAATTAATAATCATCATTAGAGTATTTATCTGAAATATTAATTATGTCAAAGTTATTAGTTCAAAAAAGTTTACTTTTCATAAGCCAAATTGTAAAGATTACAGAAAGTGTAATAAATATGTGGAATATAAAGGTATTCGAAATTGAATTGCTAATATTTTATTGCTTTCATGAGTTCAATAATTATCAAATCAATAGATAGATTTCTCAATTTATTTAAAATTAGGATTGTATTCATTTTTAAAATAGTACTTTGCAATCAGAGTAGAATTAGTAATATATAAATACCGAAGTAATAGATATTATCTAAATTCTATGTGGAAGTTTTCCTAAGAAAGACTTACTTAATTTTTGATAAAGACCACATATTTACTTAGCTATTAATTTTTAATACAGGTTAGCAAAAATTCAGTGAGAAATGTTTTTACTCCTTGTGCATATTAATTTTGTTTTATAACTAAGAATTTATGGATAAGACACTCCAGCTGATATATAATTGTACAAAAATAATATATCAAGAAAACAAAAACTTAAATACAAAATTAATGAATTTTCGATAGGGTCCATTCTTGTCAATGGCAACTGTAACATTAAATAGTAAAAAAAAAATGTCTGCCTTAGATAAGCACAATTTCAAATTTATTAAGGTTATATTCAATGTTATTAAGGTTTTTAATATAAAGCTATATTAGTATTGTCTTTATTTTATATATAGGGAGGTAACAGATTTTCATATTTCAAGTTAAACAGAATTATTTTTAGAAAGTTGTTTTGGTAATTCAATAAGAGCATTTTATGAATGTTTATACAATATTCACTTTTATGATTTAGTAATACGTTATTTTTTACCAAGCTCACATGACTTGTAGTATTGTCTATTCTGGATGCTATGTAAAGGTGAAAATTGTAGTAAATATTAAGTTTTATAAAAATACTATAACTGGCTATGAATATGAGTACATCTTCTTGAAAGCGCTCAGCCATTTAATTTAGTTTTCTATTTGTTGTTACAGCTTTATGTTGGAAGTGTGATAGCACGATTTAATATTATCATATATGTTTTTTTGCAATTATACCTCTAATTGCAGGTAGTTATAATGATTCTGTCTTTCTCCTGTGATAGGTTAATTCAATTTGTATAATTCAATCGTCAACACCAGACATATGATAGATTCAAACTCTAATATAAGCACGGTCAGTAAGGGTTAGTATATATACAGTAAGGGTCGGTGGTATATATACAAATACACTCTAAATTTAAGTGATTCACTTAAGCTTTTAAAACTCTTACTAATGAGTGAGTACACAAAGATTTATAATAGTTACAAACAGTTTTTGATCAGAGATTAATTTCCTTGGCACAATTAAATATATATTTTTTATAAAAACAAATACATTTTGTTTTACAAACAAAGATATATATATATACACACATACAAAAATATAAAATAGAATTTTTCTCTTTTATAATGAATCATTTGCTTCTCCGCATAAGAAAACATGAAAAATTTATATATATTTAAAATAAAACAATTCACATTATTTTATATGACTTTAGAAGATAACAAAAAGTGAGAAAAATACATAGCATTTTTGGAGATATTTTATTTTAAGCATTGTAGAATGAAAAGAGATTCAACAGCAGTTAATATTGTTCTGGTTTATTTTTTAAAAAATAAATTAAAACTGCAAACTGTCGCAGTCACGTGAAACATTGTTATATGAATTGGCAGGTTAAGCTTTAATCCAGAAATCTTTAGTCTGAAGTAAATCATTTCTAAGAAAATTAAATAAGTAGTAATAATTTAAATTTGGGAAAAATTGCAACCAATAGATTAGAAGTTTGCAAAAAATATATTTAATGAGTTTTTTGTCATTTCTGTTAGTACTATTACTATTCCAAAAGTTAGAGTGGTGATAATTTTAACAATTTTATATCATATCAGAAAACTTGAGAGTTACTTTTGTTTCCCCCAAAATTATTTTTATTTTAATCTTTGGCAATTTAATGTAGCTTTTATGGAAAATATTTTTTAAACACACCTATAATTTCAAACATTTTTCGGGTAGTTTTGTGTTTAAACAAAATTATTCCATTTTTAATTATTTAATATACCAAACTAAATATATTTTTTCAATACCAACTGAAATATCCATCAAGTCTTCCCATTCCCTTAATTTCCTGTTTTTTTTTTAAAAAAAATTGGAGTGAAGACCTTCTAGTGAAATAATATGTAATCTGATTTTTTTTTTTTTTCAAAATAAAATCTGCTCTTTTTGCCAAGAAAAATTACGAAGTGCGATCGCAATAATATTAATTAAAATGTCTTAGAAATCTTTATGATGAAATATTTCCTATTTCCTGACAGATAATAATTTTTTAATTACAAGTTTAATTGTGCTTATATTTAAATATTCTACAAGTATATCAAAAACAATTACCTATCATACATTGTAACTGGTTCAAAGTAATAATAATCTAGTGGATAAGATTTTATTTATTTTCTGTATTATCACATTTTCTAGAGTGCATTACTCTGGATGGATCCCGAGCAAAAATTATTATTTTTTGATTAGAATTATTCTTTTGTTTTTTTAAGTTTTTAAATATAATGTTTAAATCTTGTAGGTGTATAATTTATCTATTTCAATTTATTGCAATTATTGAAAATACATATTATATATATATATAATCTTGGAATTATATATATACGCGTGTGTGTGTGAATGTGCACATATATTTTTATCATATTATATTGGTTGAATTATAAATTTATCACTCATACCCTAGATAAACATTATTATTTTATAAAAAAATCATTCCAGTTCAAAGTTCTACTTAGATAACATAATACCTATATACATACCAACATTTATTTTCCTGTGTTAAAAAATGATCTAGGACAACAGACTGCTGCTCTGTCAGCAATTTTTGTATTGCATTCATGAGTAACTGGACATGATATTCCAAAACCACACGTTTGTTCTTCACCTGTCATTGGATCAATTAGTGGACTTCCTATACTGCACGGGTTAACATTTATAATAACTGTAATAATAAATACAAGCTTTATAAAGTTCTTTTTAGTATTTTTTTCAAATGTCTACGTCTTAACTAACATAAATTAATTAGGTAAACACTAAAATATGTTTATTTGTACATGTTAGTGCAAAAATATATTAAGTGTATTTAAACCAAGATTTTACAGACAGATATTTATGTATATTGGGTTTCCGAAATCTATAATTACTTGTTATGATAATTATAACATTTTATCATTAATCATTATGGCAGAAATTTATCTGCCATACTTTTCTGACTAGTTAGTTATTAATGCTGCTAGAGATATCAGTAACTGAAAATAGGTTGAATATTACCCTTAACATAATTTACCTAATAATTATTTTGTTCAAAGCAACATATAATATTAATAACTGTTTTTGAACCAATAAAAAGTTAGAATAATAAATGATTAATTTGAGAAGTGCTTTATTTTTGATAAACATATTTAAATTTAAAAAAAAAAGTCATGTGGAAAAAAGATTTGATATTTTATCAAGTTATTATTATAATTGTACAACTTAAATTAAATTAGTAAGCCGTTATTTCAGATAATATTTAAGCATTCACTTTATTGACATGTAACAAAGCAGTATATGAATTCTATATATGCTTGTGATTTCAGTATCACCGAAACCATTCTTAAATTCTGTGCTGCTGCTTGGGTAAGAGGTACTGAGTGCAATTTTAAACTCTAACACTCTCAATTTCAGGAAATAAAATATGTAAATTAAAACAAAATTAATTATGTACCATTTTGTTTAACAAAAGATATAGAAAGAAAAAAACATTAAGAAATAATCTTTAAAGTTTTACCTTTAATTTACATAATATCTTTCATGAATTTGGTGGACACATAATATATTGTAGGCATTTTCTATGTGATAAATAATAATTATTAGCTTTGATTATACTTACTCTAGCCAACATATTAATTACATTGTTAAAAAATAGTTTGTCACTGTTAGTTATATTGAGAATATCTTATGCATAATTTGCTATATTTTCTAGCAACAAAGTAAGCTTATTAAATATGTGTTTGCTAATAGCATATGTATTCTACTTCATGATTTACATGTTTGTAAACTGATTATTTTAGTATAATAACTTAGCTGTGTTGTATATACTTGTATATACATGCTATACAGTTTAATATTTAGCACTTAAGAATTTATATTACATTTATTTAAGAGAAGAAATTTCCATACTTACATTGTTCATTTGATAAATTTTTAAAAATCATTATGACTCCTTGCATGTTGTTTTGTTTAAATCCCTGACTGAGAATAATGATGACCACATATAGATTTTATGATTTTTGGGCATTATAATGGCACTGTGATCACCATCTCTTTTCTACATTGTTTTAAGGATATCTACAATCTTACATAGCAGTCTACAGCTGCTTTTGTCATGGTTTCAACTTTAAAAGCATTAGTTGAAATAAAATCTGAAGAAATCAGTATGCATTGATAACAGCCTATTTAAATGATAATGCAATGAGAGCGATGGTATAAATATCAATAGAAATGAAAATTTCTGATTGGCTGAGTGTTTTAGTTGAAGTCTAAATAGTAAGAAAATTGAAATTATTAGTAATTTGTTTACAATTTAAAGATTATTTATGCAATAGTTTTGTAAGATCTTAAACCAAAAAATGATTTCACTATAAAAAATATTTTCTTTGACAACATTTATTTTTAAAAAGTTAACCCTTAAAAAGTTTATTATGGCAAAGCAAGAGCAGTTTCCACTTGCTAAATGGTGAAATATCTTATCAAATGGTAAAGTACTTATTTTTTAAAATATTTTTAGTTTTAATAAATTTTTTCACACAGAATTTAAATATCTAATATGTTGACAACTAAAAAAGATTCAACAATTGCTTTGTTCCACTAGAATGGATAAAAAAAACTTTTTAGTCATTTTCACTTTAAAAAAAGATGTCAGGTAACATTGGACAGTTCTTAAAAACAATACATTGGCATTAAATGATAATATTATTTTAATGAAATGCATGTCATAGTGTCTTTTTAATAAATTTTTTTTTTACTAAATTTGTTTTGTTAGATTTGGACTAATGTGCATTTGGACAGCATTATTGATCAATTATAAGATTTTAGATAATTAACAAATATTATGAAAGTTGAAATTGAAGATAAAGCAGATTAATAAAACTGGTAAAACAATATAGATATTAAAAAGATAATATCAGTATTAACAAAAGATAATATCAATATTAAAAAAAAATGAGACAACACTTGAATTGATCCTACAAACATCATCACTATATTAAACAGAATATACTGATACTTAAAAAATATAACTGATTAAAAAAATGGCTATTTTATAATTATTGCCCAACATATTATAGAATCACGTTATTTATTATGAGCAATATTTTTAAAGAAGTTTATTCTTAAATAAATTATTAGTAGTGATGTATCATTTTTTACATAAATTAGCATATTTAAATGAAAGTGAATTAGAAATCAAAACATTTGTATTTACATATAAATTTTATTAATTATTATGGTAACATGACTCACTTCTGTTCAGTTTGGCACAACAATGGAGTATATTCATGATATATTTCAAGAAAAATCTAAATAAAAAACTAATTCACTTATATTTAAATAAAAATATTTACAACTCAAACATGTTTTGATTGCTCAAAAGCAAAAAAAAATTAATGTGAAAGTAGCGAAAAACTTCAGCAAGCTATATGTAGACTAACTGTCAGAAAATGTAAATGTAGAATAAGACCTCATACATTTTAGCTTTGATTGTATATAGGCATATTATTTACTGATGTATTTACAAACAGAGCATGATTTATATATATATGAATGTAATTGTAAGACAAGTATAAGCAACTTTGAAATCATAATAATTAATCAGAGGGAAAAGTTGAATATCATATTTACCCATCTCTTAATATGATTTTTAATTAATATATGTGATTATAACTTTTTCTATAACTCAATAGTTGTTTTAAAATTATGTTAGTACATAATTCAAGCTTGGACTGTATGTTAGTAAATGATATGATTATATATGATCAAAGCTAGAGTATACGTGGACTCATTCTATATTAACATTTTCTGTCAGTTAGTTTCCATATAACACACCTTGAGGTTTTCAGTACTTCCAGATTAATTTAATCTATATTCGATCTATCAAACAGTTATATTTATAACATATGAATTTATTGAGCTCCATGATTTGAATATTAAGAATTGCAATGTCCTGTAGCAGCCATATTTTTCAGGACTAATATCCCGTCATTATATATTTAAAATTTGACAGTTTATTTATGGAGATGAACATAAATACAAATTGCTTTGTAAATATAGATTTCACTCTAGTCAAATAACAATTTTATAAACAATGGTTAAATTAAAATTGCATCCTCTGATTGTTATTATTCTACTTGATCAATTATATAATAATTTAAATCTGTAAATACAAATAACCATTTTTTTAACAAAGTTGATGGAGTATATGGCTAATAGAAGGTATTGCAATTATATGTAGAGTGTACTTGGATTTGATTCATTCTGAGTATTCTATATTTCTCTGAACTCTAATATGATATATATATATATATATTAATTTTAATATTCTCACGGATAAAAGATGAATTCATAGTATTATTTCCAAAAACTTCTGTGTAATGAAAATATAATAGCTAAGTAGGTGACGTTTCAGTACAATAACAAATACTTTTCTTGTAAAACAATTAAACATCACATGACCACCATTTCTAGAATCCATTAATTACTCTGCATTGGACTGAGTGGAACTATTGTATGGAGTGTTTTGCCTGTTTTAATACTTTTCTTGTACCGAAACATCATCTATTTATTGTACTGAAACATCATCTATTTAGCTAATATATTTTTATTTCATGAAAGCTCCCGGAAATAATACTATATATATTTCAAAATATTTTCTGTTTAAATTCTTTAAATATCTAAATAAAATACAAAAAGGCTATAACTTTTACATTTACTTACTTGGATTATTTACATTTTGAGGACAGCACACTCCTGGTCTGTCTGGTATCTGTGTGTTACATGTATATTTGTAAGGACATACACCACATTGGACTTCTAATCCAGTGTGTTGATTTAGCAAAGGTGTTCCATATTGACAAGGATTCATAGTACCTAATATGTTAAAATATAAAAGCTATTAAAATAACATGAAAACAATATTAGATAATAACATTATGCAGTAATCCTATAATAGATTATATAAATTTAAAACCCATTAATAGCTATAATAATTTATTCCTTTGTTACTCAATATAGTAAACCATACAAATATTTTTAGTAAATTGATTATTTCTTTCCTTAGCTGAAAATAAAGGTCAATTTTAATCTGAATTGATTAAATAAGTTTCAAAGTCTAGAGATTGTGTACAATCTGACACCCCCTAATTTAAAATACATATGTACAATTTTATATATGACTACGATGTTTAATGTGTTTTAAAAATCTAATTCTTGCTAAAAATTGGCTTAATATGTTTTTCTAACATTTTACAATTCAATTGATTGCTATTTTATAATTGTAATTAATGGTATTTTTGTTTCTATATTTATTGTGTCTATTTGTACAAAGAAGTTATTATCCAAATTTTTATATTTCTATAAAAGATCAAGTATCATTAACCATATATATATACAAATAAAATGTCTGTTAATTAAAAAAACAATTGTACTAACAATAAATATAATGGTAATTAATTATTATATACAGTCTTTCAATCCATAGAAATACTTTCGGTTAATTTCTTAACTCTCTTCAACTGCCTTTAAATTCAAAAATAAAAATGGAAGCAAATGCTTGTTTCCATTTTGTTTTTTGAATATAATGGCAGTTGAAGAAAGTTAAGAAATTAACCGAAAATACTTCTGTGTATTGAAAGATTGTATATAATAGTTAATTAACATTCTATCTATCTATCTATCTATCTATCTATCTATCTATCTATCTATCTATCTATCTGTCTGTCTGTCTGTCTGTCTGTCTGTCTGTCTGTCTGTCTGTCTGTCTGTCTGTCTGTCTGTCTGTCTCTCTGTCTGTCTGTCTGTCTGTCTGTCTGTCTGTCTGTCTGTCTGTCTGTCTGTCTGTCTGTCTGTCTGTCTGTCTGTCTGTCTGTCTGTCTGTCTGTCTGTCTGTCTGTCTGTCTATCTATCTATCTATCTATCTATCTATCTATCTATCTATCTATCTATCTATCTATCTATCTATCTATCTATCTATCTATCTATCTATCTATCTATCTATCTATCTATCTATCTATCTATCTATCTATCTATCTATCTATCTATCTATCTATCTATCTATCTATCTATCTATCTATCTATCTATCTATCTATCTATCTATCTATCTATCTATCTATCTATCTATCTATCTATCTATCTATCTATCTATCTATCTATCTATCTATCTATCTATCTATCTATCTATCTATCTATCTATCTATCTATCTATCTATCTATCTATCTATCTATCTATCTATCTATCTATCTATCTATCTATCTATCTATCTATCTATCTATCTATCTATCTATCTATCTATCTATCTATCTATCTATCTATCTATCTATCTATCTATCTATCTATCTATCTATCTATCTATCTATCTATCTATCTATCTATCTATCTATCTATCTATCTATCTATCTATCTATCTATCTATCTATCTATCTATCTATCTATCTATCTATCTATCTATCTATCTTCCGATCTTATCTATCTATCTATCTATCTATCTATCTATCTATCTACTGTCTTGTAATATAAAACTTTCAATAGAAAATATAGGTATTTCTAAATAATACAATCCCACAAATATTAAGTTAAAAAGTGGTAAAGAGTTAACAACTTTTCATCATAGTATCTTATTGATTAATTACTTTCAATAAATTTTAAATGCATCCATATATAAATAAACATTAATTAACAAATTCTACTATTAATATATACTCACAGGAACAATTAACTTTCCACATGCAGTTTATAGCGATTTACTGTCCTATAGAGACAGAATTCACCATTGAAAAAAACTTTTGTTTCATTTGCTATTCTAGCAGTTTAGTTAATAGTTAATTTGACAAGGGATAAAAATCAGGATGAACTTTGAGTTGTGATCTCTGATATTAATAAAGCCTCATTCAATAATATGGAAATACATTCTTGTTCTTGTGCTAATTCAATGTTTTAAGAAAATGTAATGGAACTAAAGTAAAAGTAGACTAATATATACATTAACAAATCCAAAATATAAATTCATTCAAATATATATTGTAAATATCGATAAGTCTATCTATATTTTAAAAATTGTCATTTGTTATTAAAAAAAATCTCTTTGAGTTGATGTTTATATATGAAATATTATTATTGTTTATGGTTATTAGTTATAGTTATTGTTTGGAGTTATTATTTTATTTATATGTTGATAGTACATCGCTGTGAATATTTAATTATTAAAGATAAATAAAGACATATTAATTGTTGATTATAAAAAAAAAGATTATTTTATTTGTGGTGATTATTAAAAAAAAATGTAATGTTATTATTTATGTATATATACATATATTTTAAAGCTGTCAAATAAATTTTCAATTTAATATTTTTTTATATATATGCTTGATATTTTATTTTTTTTAATGTTAATTGTTTAAAAGAAAACATATGTAACAATGGTTTTCAAAACAGCATTTGCTGGCATGTGGAGAACAACAACAGCAACAAAAGGAAGCCATTATTATTATTAGGATAGTGATTAAACAAACAAAAGGATAAAAATTTGTTGTACTTTGTTTCTTTGAAATTGCCATTCTTAAGAATAGTGGAATAAGATAAATTTCTGTAATCAATACATAAACATGACTGGCTAATATATATATATCGCAGCCAAGGGGCTGTGCGGATTTTCTTTCATTTATTCCGAGGCAGTTTAAAAAGAAAAACTAAGCAAATTTCAACACTTAAATTTCATCGCGTCTGAAGCCGAAATTTGATATAGCTATCTGGAATCTATAATGGTCAATCTAATAATAATCTGGAGGTAACTAAAAGTGATTAATACATTGGATTCAACATGTCAATTATTATTTTTTTTTCAAGAAAAAAAAATTAAAAAGGAAAAATGAAGTACATATGTGCATTTGGAAACTAATAATTTTTTCTAACATAACATTTCTTCAATTCAATTTGGCTCTAGAATGCATTCTAATATTAAACGGATAAAGAAATAAAACAATGGAATAAGTTGACTTTTGAAAGAAAAATAAACAAGTGAACTTTGAAAGGTAGTAAATAATCTTATATATATATATATATGATATATAAATACATTTTTGAGACCGATATTTTTTTTTTTTTCACTTTTATTTTTCATTATAAAAATAAAACGTTTTTATAAATATCATTCGATTCAATTCAAGCGTTTTGTTTTATAACAGCAATAACTGTTTAACAGGTGTCAAAATTAACACTTAAGTAATTTAAAATCTTAAAGAATGACATATAGGTTTGGGTTGCATATGAGTTGTTATGTATATTTTAATAAATGAAATTTATATTCGCAAAATTTTATTATAAAAATTTTTTATTATTAATTTATCTATTTTCATTTTTTTTTCTTTAACTTCATGTAATAATTCTTATGCAGACCAAAACAATAATTTATATATATTGGCTGTATAATATATATATATATATATTATTTTTGAATGTTTGAAAAATATAAATATGGATTTGTGTTTATATTAATGCATACTTGTTAAGCACAAATATGTCTTTATCTATTTAATATATATATACTTATTGCAAGTATATATGTAAATTATTTTTGTATTCGGGTTTGTATTTAAAACTATTTAAAACATTGATACTACCTAAAATTAAACCATAATATAGAAATAAAAGATGTACTATTTGTTTTATAAGTAATGCCTTTGTAAGTTATTTAAAAGAGTATTAATATTTTATTCTTATTTTTCTTTTAATGCCAGATTCATTATGAAATTAATTGAATTCACAATTTAATAGAGGATAACTTCATATTTCACTTATTGTTTAGTCTTTAGGCCACTTACACATATTCTTATTCATTGATATGTTTAGATATACATAAATTTACTTATTGGATATGTATATTGGATTTAATAGAATTCTCTTTGTTTCTGATATATATTTGATTAGTTAGTCATATCAACCTTGAGAATAAATTATAATGATAGATCTCATTGCTCTGTATGATTTTAGATTCATTTCACGTATAGCTAGTTGGAAGGGCATATAAACAATTTATTTAAATATAACTGGGATAATTTTATCTTTCTTCATTTAAATTATACAATTTATTATATTAGGCTTTCTCAACAATTGGATTCATTTAGATTACATATATTCCATTACATTTATCATCCAATGTTTGAAGCATTATTTTCTTCTCATATATTGATGTTCCATTACATTTGATGTGTAATATGTTTATATGATATATTGTCCATTACATTTGGCACCACAAACTGTAGGTCCCAGTTAACTGATGATTGGTATAATGGAGTAAAAGTACGTTCCATTACATTTGGACACCACAACGTGGTCAGCATAATGTTTGTTCAATTGTCCATTTGGCACCTCGAAGTTAGGGGCTTGGTTAACTAATGATTATTGTTGCAAAAGTTCATATGTTTATTTTCATTTGAGATCATATAAAGATACATTCCATTACAATATATATATATATATATATTGTAACCGGACTGCCATACAACCGTTTTATTACATCAGTTGTAACAATTTTCTGATGAGCATGCTGTAGGAAGGAACTATCAATTGATATACCTAATGCAGATGTTAATGCCTCCTACAACAATATTTCCTGCTCATCAGAGGATGTAGTACCATAGAGACTGTGAACATCTAAACATTTATATGTTTGGTTTTCCAAACAGCGCCATTAGAGTTCCGTCTTACTACAACCTGACTGGCCTGGGTCTAGTTATGTCAGACGTAGCTCAGGAATGCATGAGATTCTCATGAACCAGTGCTATAATTGGTGAGTGATGTGATAAAACAAACAAAACTGAACAACTGGATAACCAATTTAATTTTTAGTAACAAAAAAATTTATTAAATAACAATTAATTTGCAATTTCTAACGAAATTCATTTCTATCCACATGATAACTCATTTTTATTTTACTTATAAAAGAGTTAGAAGCAGTTCCTTTTTTTTATTATCAATAGTTCATTTACAAATTCAATTATGAGAAAAAGCTTGGAAATAGTCAATTCAATAATAGTTCATTTTGAATCCACTTATTAGGAGAAGCTTGGAAACGTTCTAATTCAACAATAGTTCATTTTGAATTCATTTATGAGAAAAAGCTTGGAAATATTCTAATTCAACAATAATTCATTTTGAATCCATTTATGAGAAGAAGCTTGGAATTATTCTAATTTAACAATAATTCATTTTGAATCCATTTATGAAAAGAAGCTTGGAAATATTCTAATTCAACAATAATTCATTTTGAATTCATTTATGAGAAGAAACTTGGAAATATTCTAATTTAACAATAATTCATTTTGAATTCATTTATGAGGAAAAGCTTGGAAATATTCCAATTCAACAATAGTTTGTTTTTGTATTCCTTTATGAGAAGAAACTTGGAAACATCCTAATTCAACAATAGTTCATTTTTGTATTCCTTTATGAGAAGAAGCTTGGAAATATTCCAATTCAACAATAATTCATTTTCGTATTCCTTTATGAGAAGAAGCTTGGAAATATTCTAAGTTAACAATAGTTCATTAATTCCTTTATGAGAAGAAGCTTGGAAACATCCTACTTCAACAATAGTTCATTTTTGTATTCCTTTATGAGAAGAAGCTTGGAAATATTCCAATTCAACAATAGTTTGTTTTTGTATTCCTTTATGAGAAGAAGCTTAGAAGCAGTCAAGCATTTATGGTTTATACAATAATTCATTTTGAAGCAGTCAAGCATTTATGGTTTATACAATAATTCATTTTGAAGCAGTCAAGCACTTATGGTTTATACAATAATTCATTTTGAATTCATTTAAGGTAAGAACCTTAGAAGCAGTCAAGCACTTATGGTTTATACAATAATTCATTTTGAATTCATTTAAGGTAAGAACCTTAGAAGCAGTCAAGTATTTATGATTTATACAGCATTTCATCATTTTATTAATTATTACCGATTAGTAGACATTTGAACTCAGCAATTCTTGGTTTGTAGAGCATTTATCATTTGATAATTGAGGCATTTATAATTTAGCCAAATATAAAAGTATATTCTTATACATAAACTCTGTTTGGCTTGTGGAGCATTTATAATTTATATAGTAAATACGTTCAAATATTTTTATAAATAAATTTGCGTATAACTATTTCATAACTTCATTTTAAAACGTATGATAAACATGTTTTAATATTTTACAAAACAAATTCTATGTAATCATTTCATAACTTCACTTTATAACGTATGATAAACGTGTTTTAATATTTTACAAAAACAAATTCTATGTAATTATTTCATAACTTCACTTTATAACGTAAGATAAACATGTTTTAATATTTTATAAAAACTAATTCTATGTAATTATTTCATAACTTCACTTTATAACGTAAGATAAAGATGTTTTAATATTTTACAAAAACAAATTCTATGTAATTATTTCATAACTTCACTTTATAACGTATGATAAACATGTTTTAATATTTTATAAAAACAAATTCTATGTAATTATTTCATAACTTCACTTTATAACGTAAGATAAAGATGTTTTAATATTCTTATAACATAATTACCTTCCAGTTTTACAATCCAGTTTATTCATAAAGAAGGCAGGTTATTTCATTTATGGAGAGTCATGGCATAGCGTGGAGAGAATGAAGCCGCTAAATTACCCCATTATTATCATAATTCCTTTAGCAAAGGTTTCTTTTTCCATTTTAACGTTCCGTTAAAATTATATTTTAACGTGTCAAAAGAATTAAGTAATACACTTTTTTTTAAAACAAAAAATTTAATATGTTCGGCCTCTCTGTGTAAGACAAGAGAAAAAAAAAGTTCTTTTCTTCCGACGACATTCCTAATTTGAATACTGCCTCAGTTTAACTCAAGTATCTTTTCTTTTTTTCTTTTTAATGATTGGATAATTAATTTCTTTTCCTTTTTTTATTGAGACAGATAAAAAAAAAAGATAACTTAACATTTTATTTAAATCCATCAATCACAAAATTAAAAATATGATTTTTTCTTTTTTTTTTAACAAATTACAGCTTTATTGCGTTCCCAATTAGATTGAATCACGCTAGACGTTTTTAAATGGGGGGGGGTCTTTTGAATATCTATATGAGTAACAGCATAACTGTTTCATTACCCCTCACCAAATTTTGGGATGAAATCACCTGGAAGTACGATTTCATTCCACATACTATACACATTATTTCTCAGTACTGCCTGGTTTTAGATATGCTGAAGAATAGGTAAGATGAGCTGGAAAAGTGAATACATGAACCATAGCCTCCAATGCTGGGACAAATAGATGGTCAAGCATAAACTACCAGTACACACCGCCTCATGATGTCGCGAGAAAATATCTCATTTTTAAGCACTACCTCTCTTGTATCTAGAAGTATCATCCAACCAAGAATAGGAGCAAGAGAAAAAAAATCAATTTGGCACTCAGCCAACCCTGCTCAGCTTTGGTGAGTCTTAGGGGCTATCATTTGGCCTATCCATGAGACCAAGGCCTATACATGAGACCTATATATACGCACTGCTGGACTACTCTTGAAGCACAACATCCAGGTCTGGATAGTGCCGAGCATATACTTCGGAGCATCATAACACAATGCATCCAAGCAGCTCTGCTCAATCATCCACCATCTCAACATGAAAAACACAAGTTCACACATCACTACACCACACTCACAAACTTTTTCCATCAGCTATATCTATTTTATTCTGAATCATAACCGCAACCTGTTTTGGGAGACTGAGGATCATGATTAGTTCTCCTATAGTCCTCTTTTGTATTATGAGGTGACATACTTCTGGATTGTCTCTTTGTTGAAAATTTATCATGTTTAAAATTACTGTGATGTCTTGCTTCTTCACTTCTGTATTTTCTTTGGAGATCATTGTTACTGTTTGATCTTCTATTTATACGCGTCCGATATGGACCATGAACACCATCTGTGAATTTTCTCCTGTTCCTCTTCCATGGTGGTACTTCATTTTTATATAAAAGTTTCTTTTTAAATGGTTCTTCTGCCATAGTAATTATTTTTTTGGTATTTGTAAAGGTTTCTTGTTGCTTAATTTCTTTCACACTGATAAATCCCGAGTTTTCAGATTCCTTTTTGGTGTCTTTTCCTGTGTAAGCAACTATATTTTTAATAACTGTCTTTATATATTTTTTTTCTATACTCAATTTTTGATTTGAGTTTATTAAGCTTTTGTTTATAATTTTTATATATGGCTGAGGATTAACACACTTTTCTTTCCATTTTATGATTCCTTTCTCTATCTTTGTTACTATTTCATAGCATATATCAGACAATTTTTCTGAAACATTTTCTTCTATATTGGATAGTCCCTTTGTTATATTTTGATTATGTTCATTTTCACGTTTTTCATCTTCTTGAAGATCAGAAGATTTTAATTTTGCTTTATTAGATTCATTTTCATCCATTTGAAACTCTTTTACTGTATTTGATACAATTTCATTCTCAGCTTCTGTATATACTTCTTTCTTTTCAATTTTAAAGGCATATTCCACAATCAGACTTTTTTTCTGAAGGTAGACCAATAATTTCAAGATCACTCTTTGTAATTTCAATTTCTTCCTTTTTAACAATCTCAAATTTTGCTTCATCAATAATGGGATATTCAATTTGTGATTCCTTTAAAATATTTTTGGTTGGAAATTCCAAAGTTTCCTCCTCATCCAATTTTTTAGGTTGAATTATTTCCTTTATCAACTAGTTTAACTTTTCTTCTGATTTTTGAATGCTTCTTTAATTCATTTTTCTATTCTTTGGTTTGCTTCTATTGCTTGCTTGTTATATTCTTTTCTTTGTTTGATATCTTCTTCTCTTTGTTTATCCCATTTTTGGTTATATTCTTCTCTTTGTTTGATATCTTCTTCTCTTTGTTTATCCCATTTTTGGTTATCTTCTTCTCTTTGTTTATCCCATTTTTGGTTATATTCTTCTCTTTGTTTGATATCTTCTTCTCTTTGTTTATCCCATTTTTGGTTGTCTTCTTTTCTTTGTTTATCCCATTTTTGGTTATCTTCTTCTCTTTGTTTATCCCATTTTTGGTTATCTTCTTCTCTCTGTTTGTCTCTTTTCTTTTGGTCTGCTTCTATAATTTCTATTATCTGAGCTATCATAGCTATCTTTTCTGTTTTCTGAGCCTCCATGTTTACCATTTTTCCTTTGTTTTCTGAATCAGTAAGCTTCTCTCTCCATCCACACCATGACCTTACTCCATCTTCTTTGAAATGCCTGTTTCATTCTTTATGCCATTCATTTTTGTTTTGTTTTTCTTTTAAACTTTTATTTTTTTAACCTTCCTGAACAAATTACATCACTACATCATATGCACTGTTCATATCACAGAATCGTGATCTGCTTATACCTATGAGTAGGCTAACTAGATCGGACCTCACAATAGGGTGGCAAATTAACCAGCCTATGAGTAGGCTAGCCAGATAAAGCCTCACAGTTGGATGCCAAATGTAACCGGACCGCCATACAACCGTTTTATTACGTCAGTTGTAACAATTTTCTGATGAGCATGCTGTAGGAAGGAACTATCAATTGATATACCTAATGCAGATGTTAATGCCTCCTACAACAATATTTCCTGCTCATCAGAGGATGTAGTACCATAGAGACTGTGAACATCTAAACATTTATATGTTTGGTTTTCCAAACAGCGCCATTAGAGTTCCGTCTTACTACAACCTGACTGGCCTGGGTCTAGTTATGTCAGACGTAGCTCAGGAATGCATGAGATTCTCATGAACCAGTGCTATAATTGGTGAGTGATGTGATAAAACAAACAAAACAGAACAACTGGATAACCAATTTAATTTTTAGTAACAAAAAAAATTTATTAAATAACAATTAATTTGCAATTTCTAACGAAATTCATTTCTATCCACATGATAACTCATTTATATTTTACTTATAAAAGAGTTAAAAGCAGTTCCTTTTTTTTATTATCAATAGTTCATTTACAAATTCAATTATGAGAAAAAGCTTGGAAATAGTCACTTCAATAATAGTTCATTTTGAATCCACTTATTAGGAGAAGCTTGGAAACGTTCTAATTCAACAATAGTTCATTTTGAATTCATTTATGAGAAAAAGCTTGGAAATATTCTAATTCAACAATAATTCATTTTGAATCCATTTATGAGAAGAAGCTTGGAATTATTCTAATTCAACAATAATTCATTTTGAATTCATTTATGAGAAGAAACTTGGAAATATTCTAATTTAACAATAATTCATTTTGAATTCATTTATGAGGAAAAGCTTGGAAATATTCCAATTCAACAATAGTTTGTTTTTGTATTCCTTTATGAGAAGAAACTTGGAAACATCCTAATTCAACAATAGTTCATTTTTGTATTCCTTTATGAGAAGAAGCTTGGAAATATTCCAATTCAACAATAATTCATTTTCGTATTCCTTTATGAGAAGAAGCTTGGAAATATTCTAAGTTAACAATAGTTCATTAATTCCTTTATGAGAAGAAGCTTGGAAACATCCTACTTCAACAATAGTTCATTTTTGTATTCCTTTATGAGAAGAAGCTTGGAAATATTCCAATTCAACAATAGTTTGTTTTCGTATTCCTTTATGAGAAGAAGCTTAGAAGCAGTCAAGCATTTATGGTTTATACAATAATTCATTTTGAAGCAGTCAAGCATTTATGGTTTATACAATAATTCATTTTGAAGCAGTCAAGCACTTATGGTTTATACAATAATTCATTTTGAATTCATTTAAGGTAAGAACCTTAGAAGCAGTCAAGCACTTATGGTTTATACAATAATTCATTTTGAATTCATTTAAGGTAAGAACCTTAGAAGCAGTCAAGCACTTATGGTTTATACAGCATTTCATCATTTTATGAATTATTACTGATTGGTAGATATTTGAACTCAACAATTCTTGGTTTGTAGAGCATTTATCATTTGATAATTGAGGCATTTATAATTTAGCCAAATATAGAAGTATGTTCTTACACATAAACTCTGTTACATTATAAGAAGCTTAGAAGCAGTCAAGTATTTATGATTTATACAGCATTTCATCATTTTATTAATTATTATCGATTGGTAGACATTTGAACTCAGCAATTCTTGGTTTGTAGAGCATTTATCATTTGATAATTGAGGCATTTATAATTTAGCCAAATATAAAAGTATATTCTTATACATAAACTCTGTTTGGCTTGTGGAGCATTTATAATTTATATAGTAAATACGTTCAAATATTTTTATAAATAAATTTGCGTATAACTATTTCATAACTTCATTTTATAACGTATGATAAACATGTTTTAATATTTTACAAAACAAATTCTATGTAATCATTTCATAACTTCACTTTATAACGTATGATAAACGTGTTTTAATATTTTACAAAAACAAATTCTATGTAATTATTTCATAACTTCACTTTATAACGTATGATAAACATGTTTTAATATTTTATAAAAACAAATTCTATGTAATTATTTCATAACTTCACTTTATAACGTAAGATAAAGATGTTTTAATATTTTACAAAAACAAATTCTATGTAATTATTTCATAACTTCACTTTATAACGTATGATAAACATGTTTTAATATTTTATAAAAACAAATTCTATGTAATTATTTCATAACTTCACTTTATAACGTAAGATAAAGATGTTTTAATATTCTTATAACATAATTACCTTCCAGTTTTACAATCCAGTTTATTCATAAAGAAGGTGGGTTATTTCATTTATGGAGAGTCATGGCATAGCATGGAGAGAATGAAGCCGCTAAATTACCCCATTATTATCATAATTCCTCTAGCAAAGGTTTCTTTTTCCATTTTAACATTCCGTTAAAATTATATTTTAACGTGTCAAAAGAATTAAGTAATACACTTTTTTTTAAAACAAAAAATTTAATATGTTCGGCCTCTCTGTGTAAGACGAGAGAAAAAAAAAGTTCTTTTCTTCCGACGACGTTCCTAATTTGAATACTGCCTCAGTTTAACTCAAGTATCTTTTCTTTTTTTCTTTTTAATGATTGGATAATTAATTTCTTTTCCTTTTTTTATTGAGACAGATTAAAAAAAAAAAAAGATAACTTAACATTTTATTTAAATCCATCAATCACAAAATTAAAAATATGATTTTTTCTTTTTTTTTAACAAATTACAGCTTTATTGCGTTCCCAATTAGATTGAATCACGCTAGACGTTTTTAAATGGGGGGGGGGTCTTTTGAATATCTATATGAGTAACAGCATAACTGTTTCATTATATATATATATATTGTATCTATATTGATATAGGCACATATAATTTTATCTAAAATTATTATTAAAGTAATCTTTCATAAAAAAAAAAACAGAATTAAATGTTGAAGAATTTATTGCAGCTTGTTTTCGAAAAAGATAAGAATTAAATAGTTTTCTAGCATTAGTTTTTGAAATAAAAAAGCTACAATTAATTAGTCAAAAGGGGGGAGGGGGAGTCTTGGTTTGAGAAATGAAACTAAGTGTTGTAAAAGGAAGTAAAGAGTTTTATTAGTATTCGTAAAAATATAATTTAAAAAAGTTAAAACTTACAAATCTCTTTTCATTCAATTTTAATTAAAGAAAAAATAATGTTAAAACTAAATAGTAAATTGTATTAAAAATATATGTGCATATATATATGTGATTTGTAAATAAATAACATGTATGTGAAAGTTAAAGAAGATTATCATTAAAAAACACGGCAATGGCTATTAGATATTAATTAATATAAAACAATACATTTTGCAAGGCTATTACTAATTAAGCAATCTTTCAAAACATGTTTATCAAATGATTATCAATTCGACAACAGATCTTTGCCGGAGATATCAGAAAGACAACAAGGCGCAGGTATAAATAGACTTTTTTTTATCGGACAGTATTTCGTTCCACAAATTAATTGAGTGAAATCAGTTCACAAAGTTATTGAGAGAGTGCAGTTCGGAAATTAATTGAGTCAGTTAAGAAACAAAATGCAGTGCTGAGAATATTTTGGAACGCACGTCCACCTCCAGCCCAGATGTCTGATGAAAACAGCAGATCTGCCCGTGAAATAATGTCAGCCTAACATCTTAGAAAATCTCTGTCAGTATCTATTTGTCTCCGATAGCAATAATCGTGAAAATCAGGAAACTCAGCAAGGAAACATCCCAGCCGGCTGGAAGTATTCATACTGGAACCATTCATACTGGAAGAAACAACAAACAAGAAGAAAACAAAGTGTTAAATCTACGTTCAAAATCCTAGGTAAACATTTGCTTATTTTTGTTTATACTGTAATAGCCATTGCATTTCATTAATTCGTGCGAATCCTCCAAGAGTCTAATTATATGAACTCGATATCATACATAAATGAACTATTGATATGTCTGTGATTAAATTTCAAATGCTATGTAGTCCTTTATTATCATTATTATGTGTATGCATGAGATAATATGTGCGTGGTCATTATATCAATATTTATTAGTTAAATTAGAATGTTTTGTTATTAAATCTATAGGAATGTTTAAACTATTTAGAAATGTTAATTTAAAATATGCGTGTGTTTTATTAGAATTATAAAATGTTTAAATTTAGTAAATAAATGTTAGTTAATAAATTATCTTTAAAATTAAACTATATTTGTCGGTCAATTCTTTTTATCAATTCTTTTTAACAAATTCTTTTATTAATTCTCTTAATCACTAATTAAGTATAATCTATTAGTGATTACAAACAGCTGAGCTAGTCGTGGATTTAGGCGTTGGGTTAGTGGCCATTGCTCAAAGTGCGTTATTTATTCTTCATTCAATAGATATCTGGCACCCGTGTTTATACACAAACAAAAAAGTGCTTTGAACTTGGTGTTGAACTCAACAGTCGAGAAGAAGTTATGTCCTGGAAATGTAACATTAGTTATATACTTTATAGCTATTGTTTGGGCATACATACTCTCCAAATATGTTCTTCTCTGCCTAAGAGGCCGGTGTTCGAATACCACATATTTGAACATGGTTCAAATGGCTAGACCCAACTTGGGGCTGAACCTAAGAAACAATAGTAAAGATATACTTTGTTCTTGTTGAAAATAAAAATCTAAAAAGTTAAATTACGTATGTAAAAGTGCTTTAATTTAAAAAAAAAAAAAAATTGACCGAAAAATTTTTTTTTTTTCGAAATGAAAAGAGATTTTGACATTTATGCTATCAAATCAGAGACAGCTGATATTTGGGCAAAGTTAAAGCATTAGATCGGGTAGAAAAATGGACAAAAGGGGTGGTCAGCGTGTGTTTCCATTTTACTCAGAAATAAATAAATAAGCCATATATTAAATTTAGTGAAATAAAATATTGTTTTAAAAATGGAAAAAGAGACAGAAATGTCTGAGACGCAGATGCTGAAAATGATGATAAATATGATGGAAGAAATATGTTAAGAATTCAGGCAAAGTCATCAAGAATTCATAGCGGGAATAAGAGAAATAGGATGTGAAATTAAAGGAATGAGGAGTGAAATAATAGAGAAAGTAGAGGAGAACCAAGAAGGCAGAGAGTTAGATTTAGTTAAAGAAAGTCAGGAAGTTGAGGTCATGAAAGATATAGAAATTGAGGTAGAACTAGATAGTATTGAAACAGAGAAGACTGAAATAGAAATTAAAGCAGAACAGGATAGTGCTAAGACAGAGGAAAACATAGATCAAGAAATAGAAGAGAGACATAAGTTCAAGGTAGAAGATAGCGTTGAAAAGTTTTTACAAAAATTTAAAAAGGTTAAAGTAAAAGTTCGTGTTCGTTTTAAACGGAGATGTAAATCAAAGAGAAAGCGTAAGGAAAAATATTCATGGTTAGGAAAAATACGGAGGTCTGTGAAGCTTAAAAGTTTTCTAATTTACAAGGCAGAAAATAGAACGGAGAGAGAAAGAGATAAAGCAGCAAACTTTATAGATGTGAGGATATGGAGCATAATTTATGTTAGTGAATTAGTAGAAAGAAAGAAGGAACCACCGGACATATTTAAAAGATAGTAAACGGGTGGAATAGTAAAGGAAATAAACAAAAAAGACTGGAAATGGACAATGAGCAGGAATATGATTCTTTTAATGTCAATAATTTAAGAAGTTTAAATCTGAAACTTCTATTTAAAACTAAAATAATAAAATTAAAAATGACTGAATAATAAATTAAATGTTTGAAAGCAATAATAATAATGGAGGCTTCGCAAAATAAAATATTTTTTTTTCTCCACGCACATATTAATTAAGGAAATGTTCATAAATAAACAGTTCAAATAAATAAAAATCAATAAAATCAAGTTAAATAAATGGGTCAAATTAAGGATTTAGAAATAATATTTGTAGAATTAAATAAATGAATAAAATAACGGAAATACATAAAATAAAAACAAGTTAAATAAATAAGTATAATATATCTGTAGAAAATAAATCAAATATTCATAATAAAGCAAAATAGTTTTTTGTTCTGAGTACATGCACGTTAATATATCAGTTAAAGTAATGAGTTAAAAGTAATATCATAATATAAATAAATATGTAAATTGATGTCCGTGATAGTTTAGAATAGTATTGTAAGTTAAATAAATATGTAAGATAATGTTCATAATAGTTCAGAATAATATAAATAAATATGTTAAAGTAATGTTCATGTGTATTTAAAATAATATTGTAGGATTAGTGATAAATCATATAAGGTCAATCTAAGTTATATTAGGAGTGTATAAGGGTTTGAATCTAACGGGAATGAGGGTAGTATAGAAGTGTTTTAGTTAAGGTTAAGTTTAAAGCTCTCGACTGGATAAATTCTAGTACCCATAATGGATTGGCCGGGATCATTCCTCTTTTAAAAAAAAACGCACTGGCAACAACCAGAGTAAGTCATGAGTCACTTTTCGGGGGAGAATCTTCATATTTTGTACCTCGTTTTCCAAAGCGTAAGTCGGAAATGGACAGTTGAAAATTCCTGCCATTGTAGCTGCTTAGTCAAAGTCCGATCAAGAGAATCGGCAATCGTTTTCCAGGGCGTAAGTCGAAAATGGACAGTTGAAATTCCTGCCATTTGCAGCCACCTTTTCTTAGTCAAAGTCCGATCAAGTGAATCGGCAGCCGAAGCTTTATTTACAAAAGATCCCTGTGCGACAAATTTAGTTTGTCCTCGTGGTCATTATCCAGGACGAACATTGTAAGCAATGTTACCAGCATAGAAAGAAGAAAAGCATAATGGGAGATTGCCCTTAGCATGGAAAAGGAAAAGATGCCAAAAAGCAAACTTAGAAAGAATAATGAATTAATATTGTCAGAGATAAAATGGTCAAAAATGATGCATTTTACTCTCAAAAGGAAGGGCGGTGTAATGTACCTATATTGATATAGGCACATATAATTTTATCTAAAATTATTATTAAAGTAATCTTTCATAAAAGAAAAACATAAAATTAAATGTTGAAGAATTTATTGCAGCTTGTTTTCGAAAAAGATAAGAATTAAATAGTTTTCTAGCGTTAGTTTTTGAAATAAAAAAACTACAATTAATTAGTCAAAAGGGGGGAGGGGGAGTCTTGGTTTGAGAAATGAAACTAAGTGTTATAAAAGGAAGTAAAGAGTTTTATTAGTATTCGTAAAAATATAATTTAAAAAAGTTAAAACTTACAAATCTCTTTTCATTCAATTATAAAGAAAAAATAATGTTAAAACTAAATAGTAAATTGTATTAAAAATATATGTGCGTATATATATATATATGTGATTTGTAAATAAATAAAATGTATGTGAAAGTTAAAGAAGATTATTATTAAAAAACACGGCAATGGCTATTAGATATTAATTAATATAAAACAATACATTTTTCAAGGCTATTACTAATTAAGCAATCTTTCAAAACACGTTTATCAAATGATTATCAATTTGACAACAGATCTTTGCCGGAGATATCAGAAAGACAACAAGGCGCAGGTATAAATAGACTTTTTTTTATCGGACAGTATTTCGTTCCACAAATTAATTGAGTGAAATCAGTTCACAAAGTTATTGAGAGAGTGCAGTTCGGAAATTAATTGTGTCAGTTAAGAAACAAAATGCAGTGCTGAGAATATTTTGGAACGCACGTCCACCTCCAGCCCAGATGTCCGATGAAAACAGCAGATCTGCCCGTGAAATAATGTCAGCCTAACATCTTAGAAAATCTCTGTCAGTATCTATTTGTCTCCGATAGCAATAATCGTGAAAATCAGGAAACTCAGCAAGGAAACGTCCCAGCCAGCTGGAAGCATTCATACTGGAACCATTCATACTGGAAGAAACAACAAACAAGAAGAAAACAAAGTGTTAAATCTATGTTCAAAATCCTAGGTAAACATTTGCTTATTTTCGTTTATACTGTAATAGCCATTGCATTTCATTAATTCGTGCGAATCCTCCAAGAGTCTAATTATATGAACTCGATATCATACATAAATGAACTATTAATATGTGTGTGATTAAATTTCAAATGCTATGTAGTCCTTTATTATCATTATTATGTGTGTGCATGAGATAATATGTGCGTGGTCATTATATCAATATTTATTAGTTAAATTAGAATGTTTTGTTATTAAATCTATAGGAATGTTTAAACTATTTAGAAATGTTAATTTAAAATATGCGTGTGTTTTATTAGAATTATAAAATGTTTAAATTTAGTAAATAAATGTTAGTTAATAAATTATCTTTAAAATTAAACTATATTTGTCGGTCAATTCTTTTTATCAATTCTTTTTAACAAATTCTTTTATTAATTCTTTTAATCACTAATTAAGTATAATCTATTAGTGATTACAAACAGCTGAGCTAGTCGTGGATTTAGGTGTTGGGTTAGTGGCCATTGCTCAAAGTGCGTTATTTATTCATCCTTGAATAGATAGCTGGCACCCGTGTTTATACACAAACAAAAAAGTGCTTTGAACTTGGTGTTGAACTCAACAGTTGAGAAGAAGTTATGTCCTGGAAATGTAACGTTAGTTATATACTTTATAGCTATCGTTTGGGCATACATACTCTCCGAGTATGTTCTTCTCTGCCTAAGAGGCCGGTGTTCGAATACCAAATATTCGAACACGGTTCAATATATATAATATTTTCACGGTTGTATAACGTAGATAAATTAATATTTTTGGGAATAAACTGTGTATTATTTACATTACAATTTGATATTTCGATGGACTAGCAACCACCATTATCAATGTTAACTGTTGAAAGAAAAATTGTTAGATTTCAAACAATAACGTGGTAATGTGATTCAGTACTTCCCATTTTTTAGAAATTGGTCACAAACCTGATTTTGATAATACAAAAATAATTGCTAATTTGGAAAGATATGATTTAAGAACCATGAGAGATTCAATTGAAATATTAAAGAGACCTACTGGTTAAATAGGGCTGATGAAGCACAATGTATTCCAGATATGTGGAAACCTCTCATTTTATCTAATATTAACTTAAAATTAATAGGTGAAAAAACTGAGGGAAATAAACATTTTGATAAGCTCATATTGTGAATGCTGAACAACTTCAAGTTGAATCTCATTTTTCATCTCACACTGATTCACATTATTGTTTGAAATAGAACAATTTTTCTTTCAAAAGTTAACCTTGATAATGGTGGTTGCTAGTCCATCGAAATATCAGATTGTAATGCAAAATAATGCACGGTTTATTCTCCAAAATATTAATATATATATATATATTAAAGTAAGAAGTTTCATAGGTAAATAATTTGAATTTATATTTTGCATTGGGTCATATATGCATTTGTCATTTTTTACTTTAGTGTTGTAGTGATATTTTGACTCACCAGCCATTTTTCTGTAGTAGAGGTCATTCAGTAATTTTGAGATGTATCAAAATAAAACTGAACTTAATAATCTCAAGAATAACAAATAAGAACTATTGTAAATTTTGGTGCCATGCTAATGTTAACAATAAGTATATATATATATATATATATATATATATATATATATATATATATATATATATATATCGATAGAGAGAGAGAGAGAGAGAGAGAGGGACAGAGAGAGCAATCCATATGTTCTTGTAAATTCCAATAGTAAAATCATGTAGTAATTAAACCTTGATCTGTCTCCCATAAATATACAATGACTAATATGACAAGTCTTCATTAGATCCTAACAGTTTTTATTTAAAATATCACTTTATTTTTTGTCTGAAGTAAAATTTTGGCAAATATTGTTGATTGCTATTACATTAATTTAAATCTAGTTAATGTTATTTTCAAATAATTCTTCAATTTATAAAGACACTTAATGTTTTATTACAACAAATTACACACACACACTATATATATATATATATATATATATATATAGTATATATATTCATAATATATATATATATATATATATATATATTATGAAAATCACTGAGAATAGTAAAAGTACTTCCACTTTTGAAACTGTTATTTGTAAAACATGTTATTCTTGTACATATTTTATTGTTTTATTATATATATACACACATATTACAATTTGATAACTTTATGCACTTACAGTTTTCATATCTTTTTAAAAAAATAAATATCAGATTAGAGATTGCTATATAATTACTGGTCCATATATACACTTTAAACCTTAGTTTGATTTTGCTGGTTTTTAATTTAAAAAAAAAAACATTGAATACTTCAACTTTATCTCCATTGTCAAAATTGTAAATGCAGAAAGTTTTATACTTATAAATCACATTTTAATAATTTAATAGTAAGTAAATAGATTGTGTAAAAAATATAAAACCTTTGAACTACATTAAAAAACCTAATAGAAAGAAGATAAACAAAACCAATTATATTAATTACAATAAACATAATTGTATGAATATAATTTAATTAATACTTGACTAATGATAAATGAGTGAAAAATTATATTGTATACATTTTTTTATCTTCCAAAAAGATTCCAATTAATTTTATAGAAAAGATATAGGTGTCACCCTGTATGCAATATAGAATGAAATTGTAAAATAGTTCCAACACAGTGAGAAGGGCAAAAGTCAATATTTGCTGAAAAGAGCTTTTTTGTAGTGGTGGTAGTAGTAGTAGTAGTATTAGTAGTAGTAGTAGTAGTAGACTTAAGTTTTATTGGTTTTTGATTGAATTTGATAGTGAAAAGTATACCAAAAGAAAAAGGAAATTTTCCACTTAAAGGTAAGCTCTATTTCGAGCAAAATTGTTGTTAATATAAAGAAGAATATTAGATTTAAAATGTCTAATATTTCTAATTCTAATTTAAAAATTGCTAATAATAGCTTAGATAAAAATAATTCTTATCAAGATCTAGAAAAAGTCAAAGTTAACAATAGTCCTTTTTCAAAAGTAAAAACTGGATCCAATATGGCTGAAGCCTTATGTGATTTATCTAAAACAAGAAATAAATTTAAAAATACTAATTTGCCTGAGGCATCTGATTCTATTGAATTAAATAAGAATATTAAACAAACTTATGCTAGTATTTTAAAGCAAAAATCTGAACAAGATAACAATGTAATTACAGAAGAAAATTTAACAGAAATTTTTAATTTTGACAATGAACTACAAATGGAACAAGAAAATACAAATTTATTATCAACTAGTAATACAGATTATGTTTCTGTATGTGAAAAATTTATACAAACAATTCCTTTAATCAGTTCTTAAATCATTTCAAAAATTTAAAAGTATTAAAATGTCTACAATAGCTATAACAGATACTAATTCTTCAGTCATGAATTTTCCTACTGATGAATTTTATTCTTATCTATCAGAAAAAAAACTTTGGTCAATGATATACAAAGTGCTAGATCATCCTAATAGCAGATATAAAACAATAGAATATCATAATGTGGCTCAGAAACAAATATTTGAAAAACATATTCACTTTCTTAATGGAAAATTTATTTGTTACATAGACATTGATAGACCTACAAATTTGAATGGACAAATTAAGAACTGTCATGTAGACTTTAAAGCTGATGATCTACAAGATTTACTAAAAAATGTTGGAACTGTGGCCAACTTTAAATATGTATGGGAAAAAAGAGCCACACAGCCAGTTCTAACCAATACTGCTCATTTCACTATGTCATTGAAGAAAAATATGCAACCAACAGATATACCAACATTACATGCAACAGATTCTTCACCTTTGATAGTTACTTTCAGAGGCATTTCACCTCAGTGTTTTTTTTGTAAAGCCAGAGATCATCTTGTCAAAGAATGCCCTAACCGTTTTTGTAAAAAGTGTGGTATTAAAAAAACAAAAACGCATCAGTGCAGTAGAGATCCAATAGCTAATAATGAAATCAGACTCATGCAAAGTAACCCTGAAAAAACAAAAGTAGATGAAACTATTCCCAATATGCAAAGTAACCCTGAAAAAACAAAAGTAGATGAACCTATTCCCAATAATGAAGACAACAACACAGATATCCAAAATCTCAGCCTTGATGAACTTATTCCCAATAATGAAGACAAAACCGCAGATATGCAAAATCTCAGCCTTGATGAATTTATTTCCAATAATGAAGACAACAACACAAATAAGCAAAATCTCAGCTTTGATGATCCTAGTCAAAATAGCTCCATGAATACTATACCAAATAAATCTTATACCTCACAGGAGGAAACAGAAACAGAGTACATGAGTGATACCTTACCATTTCCTTGCTCTGATGAAGAGTTCCAATTAATTAAAGTAAAGACTAAGAAACGAATGCACAAGAGGAAAAAAATCCGCATTGCATCAAGAGCCTATACAAACTAATGAACCTGACAAACATAGTGAAAGAAAATCAAAGAAAAATGATACAAAGTCTACCACACCAGCATTAAAAAAAACAAAACTCACAAATAAAACAGGTGAAACAGATTATCTGGCTAATGAATCAACACTTTATTGGACCAGACAAAAACAAAGTACAAATCAATTGACACAGGAGCAGCTTCTTCTGATGGCAGGAGTGGATGTACACAGAAGATCTACTAAATCTAAGGATATCATAACAAATACCATGTCTCAAAATACAGAGACAGACTTTGAAGCAACATTAAAAATAGACTATCAAGATGAGTTGCATAAATAACACATATAGACTTTCAAACCAGGACAATTTTTTGGATTTAATTCCAAATGTGAAAATAATTATCATGTTTATGAACAAAAATATGCACAACAAACTCAATAGAACTTCACTTGCAAGGGTAAGTTCATTGTTTTCACAGTGGTGTATTATTATAATTTTTCTTTTCTATTTAACACATTCCTATTATACTTTTACTAATATTAGTTGTCCCATTCATTATACAATAAACTATAAAATATCATTCTCCCACCATTTTATATAATTGATAATATGGGTCTTTCTATTACAGCAGTCAATGTAAGGGGTATTAACTCTACCCAGCGAATATATGCAATTAGCAATTGGATAAGGCAATTCTCACCCCATATCCTTTTATTTACAGAGACAAAATGCTCAGTACATTCAGCATTTAATCCTGAACTCTACCTTAGTAAATTTGGATACAGTAAATTTTCAACATCTGATATTGCTGCTGCTGGGGTAGGGATTCTCATCCATCATTGTTCTCCTTTTCAAACTTTTAAAATTTTGTACTTAGATCAGCATATGAGTATAATTATTCTTTATCATTCTTCTTTTACAGTGAATTTAATAACATTCTATTTATATAATCAGCCAGTGTTAATTCACCAATTAATAAATAAAATAAATTTAATATTAGCTACAAATTCTTACCCAACTATAATCATGGGTGATTTTAACATGTCTTATAAGAATTTTACATTAAAATACCTTCATTTGATTAATAAAAATCTCATGAGTGCTGAAGGTTTTTTTCCAACTAACTCCATTTCATTCTACACTAAAAAACACTCCTCTCTAATAGACCTTGTATTCTATTCACCAGATCTACATTTCATAATAAATCCCTCTCTATGTCCTGTAACTTTCTCTGATCATTTAGCACTTAATGTGGAACTTGCAATACACATGCAACATCAACCAATTCTTCCTCTAAATAAAACTACTCGTCTTCTTTTAAAATCCACTACACCTGAAGCTGTTCTCTCTGAGATTTATATTTATTTTAAGAAGGTAGACATACTATCTTTAAACCCAGTAGAGGCCTGGCTATCATTTATTAACATAATCTCTTCTACTATTCGACATTATACCTCCAAAAATAGTTCTCCCACTAATCTTGTTAATAAGTTAGATACAATACACTTAAAACTAAAAAATACTTCATGTGACCCTTCTTCAGTTACATCAATAATGTTTTTAAAACAAGAATACAAGCAAACCCAACTCATACTGGCTGATTATCTCTCTATAAAAAAAGCAAAAATTTTTCTAGCTAATCCCCATAACTGGTCTAAAGGATATATTCGGTGGGCTTTAGGTTATACTCCCAAAAAATTAACTCCTTCATCTATTATTTTTGATTCAAAAATGATTGCTGGGGAAGACATGACTCCACAAATATATTACCACTTTAAATCTAGACTCCAAAAATTTCCTTTTCCAAAATTTTCTTCATTTCACTTTGGTTTTACCACAGAAGAACATAACATTACAAAGTATGAAATTGCTCTCAAGTTGAACGCTTTTCCCAACAATACACACCCAGGTACACATGCAATTCCAAAATTTTTATTATCACATCTTAGCCACTTTACTATCCCAATAGTACACAATATGATAAATTATCTATCAAAACAAATATATAACATTGACCAACTTTATCCAGTATCACTGGTCCCTTTTCTAAAAAAAAATACACTTCCTTCTCCTCTAGATAATCTACGCCCTATTTCAATGTCTCCTCTGATCATCAAACTAATAGAGTCTCTTTTAAAAGACAAAATTCAACCCCTAATACTTCCTGGGTTGTCTAAGTTTCAGTTTGCTAGAAAAGGATGTTCTACTTCTGAAGCACTTATGTTATGTAAAATATTAATAGAGGATGTAAGACAAGCTAGAAAATCAGCACCTATTGCAATTCAATTAGACATACAGGCTGCATTCGATTCGGTGCCTGTGGACAAGCTGCTACAGGTGCTTAGTCAACATAAAATTCCAATACCTATAATGTATGTTCTAGCAAACCTGCTCATCAATAGAAAAATACACATTACTCTTAATGGCAAAATGTCCCCTGACTTCACTCCACACAACTCAATACCACAAGGCTCTCCCCTTAGTTCACTGTTTTTTATCACATATATTAACCCCCTCCTACTAGAAATAGAATCTAAATTGCCAGGAATATATGTACCCCTCATAAACCAATCCATCAATCATATTTCATACATGGATGATATAGTCATTTTTTTGCCATCCAAAAAACATTTGCCTTTAATGTATACCATTTTAGAAAATTACTCTGCAGCTTATAGTTTAAAATTTAACAAAGAAAAAACATCTATTTGGAGTATACTTTCTGGTAATCAAATTCATTCAGTTTGCAGTTCCCCTCCCCACAAATTTCTTGGTCTCCCAATTCATCTGTCTATGAATGCAATGAGAAAGATAATACAAGAACAATTAATATCTGCAATTGAAAAGGTGACAACCTCACTTTCAAAAGCATATCTTTCATTGCATAGTAAAATATCACTCATTAACATATTAATTTTCCCAAAAATAAATTACTATGCACCTATCATTAAATTTACTAACTCATTTAAGAAAAAAATTAACTCTTTTTGCACCAAACTCATATGGAATAATAAGGCAGTGGTAATAAGCATCAAAAGTCTGCAAAAACATTCAAGACAAAATGGCCTGTCATTACACTGCATTTCAACATTCTATTACCAAAAAACTCACAATGCATTAATGAAACTTTATATGACATATGAAAATTTCCAAGTGTTTCTTCCAATATCACCTACAGACACTCCACCTCCTATTAAAAATAAATTCATTAACAATCTAATAAAAACAATATTCAAACATAAAGTACCTGCTACAAACCTTTTCTCAACTAAAATTAAGTATTGGGAAGCACATTACATAACAACTAATTCCAGTCCCTTTGAAAATCCCATTAGCTTAATTAATATCACAAATAAAGCTATAATCCAAAAATTTAAATTCTGGTACTTGGAGCCTAAGTACTTAGATTTTCTAATAAAAATCAACCTTAGAGCTTTACCTACCAATGCTTTTCTGGCTGGAAGATGGAGATCTCCAAACATAGATGCCATTTGTCAACTATGTAATAAAGAAGAAGAAACAACAGAACATTTTATTTCTCAGTGTACTTCTCTCAAAACATATCGAGAACTAATTGCTGATATAACCCATAATCCAAAATGCTCATTGACAGTATTGATAGAAAATATTCAAAGAGGGTTGTTTCCAACAATAAGAATAACAATCTTTATACTATACACACTCTGGTTTATGAGATGCCACTTTATATTCAATCCCACATCTCGTAAACTTAAATCACTTTTTCTCAATAAGTTAGGAAAAATTAAAACAAGAGATCAAGCACTAGCTCCAACAGATATAGTATCAGCCACTTGGAGTTTGATCAAATTACCAACACCACTGTGAAATATGAATAGCATATTTGCTGTATGTAAGTGAGTTTTGTCGTCATATATGTATTTAATATTGTTACTGTTATTGATTAATTTTTTCCTCAGTTTTTCAACATTATTAATGTAAAAATATTTCATGTATTCATAATAATAATTTTGTTAATAATTTTCAATTCTAAATTGTAGATCAGTTTTTGTAACATGTTTTAAAATTGTATTTTCATACATGTTCTTATGATATCAAATAAAGTACTTTAAAACTAGTAGTAGTAGTAGTAGTAGTAGTAGTAGTAGTAGTAGTAGTAGTAGTAGTAGTAGTAGTAGTAGTAGTAGTAGTAGTAGTAGTAGTAGTAGTAGGAGTAGTAGGAGTAGTATGAGTAGTAGGAGTAGGAGTAGTAGGAGTAAGAGTAGTAGTAGTAGTAGTAGAAGTAGTAGTAGTAGTAGTTAATAGACAGGCTATGAGCACAGACTTTCACATGACCCACCACTCGCCACACTATCTCATAACACTGATACACCTGAACACACATATGTCAAAAAGATAAATAATCACCAATATATGTATTTCATGCTAAACCAGCAATCATCAGTTGGTCCAGATTACCATCTCTACACATATATGCTACAAGCGATCAGATATATATTAAGATAGCAAATCCTCCTACTTTAATGGATAGGCTTCAATGTATTCCACACTCCAACTCTTCAACTGTCCATCCAATTGAAAATCTGATGATGGAATGCTCAAAGGCCACCCTTTGGCTGAGATTATTGTCACATGTGTATATATAAGCCTGTGTATTTCATCTATTACATATTAGAGATGTCTGCCTATCCCTTGTATATGTATTTAATGGATTATGTCCTGTACACGAGGGGTCAGATTGACCTTTAGGTCAACATGGGTGTGACAATAATCTCAGCCTAAGAGTGGCCTTTGAGCATTCCATCATCAGATTTTCAATTGGATGGACAGTTGAAGAGTTGGAGTGTGGAGTACATTGAAGCCTGTCCATTAAAGTAGGAGGATTTGCTTTCTTAATATATATATATATATATATCTGATCACTTGTAGCATATATGTGTAGAGATGGTAATCTGGACCAACTGATGATTGCTGGTTTAGCATGAAATATGTATATTGGTGATTATTTATCTTTTCGACATATGTGTGTTCAGGTGTATCAGTGTGATGAGATAGTGTGGAGAGTGGTGGGTCATGTGAAAGTCTGTGCTCATACCCTGTCTATTACATATATAGACACAGGTGTATATATATAAGCCTGTTTATTTCATCTATTATTATTATTATTATTATTATTATTATTATTATTATTATTATTATTATTATTATTATTATTATTATTATTATTATTATTATTATCATTATTATTATTATTATTATTATTATTATTATTATTATTATTATTATTATTATTATTATTGTACCATTAATTATGGTATGTGTGTTGGTATTCAGTGAAAGGGGAAGGGTTGCTGAAATAAAGAACTATATTCATAATAATTGTATTTTAGTGATTAATAATAAATCTATGTGTGTTATCACCTAGAAATGTAAATGAAAATATGTCCTTGTATAATTAGAATAGATATTCAATCTATTTATTTTAATTAAAGAAATAAAGAAGGTATTATATCCTTAGAGAAAAAAATTGTTCTAATTAAAGATGGCTGATCAGAATGTTCATACACAATACAAGTCATTCTGAAAAATCTAACTTTCATCTTAATAAAAAACTTTCACATGACTCTCAACCATGCATGCTATCTCATACCACTGATACACTTGATCACACATGTTGAAAAGATAAATAATCATATATATATATTTTGTGTTGACATATGTATGATCAAGTGCATCAGTAGTATGAGATAGCATGGATGGTTGAGAGTCATGAGAAAGTCTGAGTTCAAACACCCTATATAATACATATAGAAGTGCAGGTATGAAAAAGCCTGCACTGTAGAAAAAATTCATATTTCTTATAAAAAACTGTAAGAAAATATTTAAACAATTATTTCATTAAACATGATTTTACGTTTTCTTTTGTAAAGTATGTAGTTCATTCAACTTTGAAGAGTTATTATACAGCTCAAAGTGAGTGCTAAACTGAAACCGGAGATAATAAAAATAGGCTAACATATACATTAACAAATCCAAAATATAAGTTCATTCACATATATATATATATATATATTATAACACTTATTTTTAACAATTATTACTACACTTAGGTATTGGAATACTCTATATGTAAAGTTTATCATTTAAAAGTCAAATAATTTTTTAATATGATAAAACAATAATAAAAATTAAGCAATTTAATATTTATTGAAAGATTATTTTAATTTTAATAAATTCTAAAAATATTTTATTTGTTGTTGTTTTAGGGGGAGGGGTGTCATTTTAGTTTTATTAAGTGTAATGTTGAAATATAATTGTTTTACACTCGCAAGTTTGGAAGCATGTTTTTGAATTAAATTATGTTTCCTAATCTTCTATGTAGTTCGTGATATAAGAATGATAGCAGAAAAATATACTTCTGTTTTTTAAAGAAATCATGCAGTGTTATGTATAATATTTAAATAGCTTCAATTTTGATTATTAATTTATTTATTTTTACTTATTTGCAATAAGTTTATTTTGTATCACATTAATGTAGATAAAATTATAGTAGAGCTTCTTATTAAAGTTAATCTAGCTTTTTTAGGTATTAAAGGAAAGCTGTCAATTTCATCTTTTACAGATATAGTGAAAAATAATTATTGCTTACTACCTTTTTATTTATTTTTTAATAAGTAAAAAAAAATTACAACAAGTGAAATAAATTAATGTTTTAGTTGTAATGAAATACAAATGATTGTTTTTAATACATATAAACAATATTCTATAGAACATTGCTTACATTTTTAATTATTGCTTACTACCTTTTTATTTATTTTTTAATAAGTAAAAAAAAATTACAACAAGTGAAATAAATTAATGTTTTAGTTGTAATGAAATACAAATGATTGTTTTTAATACATATAAACAATATTCTATAGAACATTGCTTACATTTTTATTGATTGATAGAGTATGCAATTAAAATGTATTTTACATTAAACAAAAATTGAGAATATTAATTTTTAAACTATTAAAATTGATTAAATATAGTAATAATGATTGAATACCTATTTGCTCAAATGTTAAATTAAGTTCAATGATTAGAAATGATAGCTTGAGCTTCAATCTATGAATTTTAGTCTATCACTGCGCTCCCCTCCCACAAACACTAATTATCTATAGTGCATTTTGATTTATAGCCAGACAATATTATAGTTAATATTTAAAAAATGTTTTTTTTTTTTTAGTTTTCAAAATATATAATAGTGACTGTTAAAATAAAAACATGTCAGTTTTTAGGTATTCAAATTCCATATTTGGTTAATGGAAAAAAGAGTTATTTTATATAGAGATATATCAAACTGATATTTTGTCAGAATGCAGATATTCTCCAATCTTCTTGATAATTTTAATGAGTCACATCTACAGATATGCTGGGACTTCTATAGAAAGGTTATTCAAACAATCCCTAAGATAACTCTGCTTTTAAATTATATTTGCATTGACATGGATAAGTTAATTATTGGTCTCTATAAAAATAAAGTATCTTTATTACTCGTAGTTATTTAAACATTGATCTAATCTCATTTTTCAATATGGTAAATGCTGCATATTTAAGCAAAGCCTACATTTATATTAGGATCATAACCATTTAAATCATATTCTTTTAAGTTTGCTTATTTGCAACTCTCACATCTATTTTCTAAAAAAAAAAAAAAATTCTGCATGTTAATTTGTTAAATTTTATTGTTAATTTTTATGTCATCTTCATATTGCTGTTTTTTTTTTTTTTGCTTATTAGTTTTTAAAGGTTTGCTCTTTTATTCTATTGGAATATTGTTTATCATATTAAAAAAAACTGTTCTCCATATTATATATCAGATATTTACAATATAGTTAAAAATTGTAACTTGCATTAATTTTACTTCTTTTATACAAATAATTTATCAAAAACATTCACTACATGTGAAGTGTGTAAATATCACTAATGAAATAATATATATAAAGGTACACACATTTAATTAAAACACATATAAATAAATATTACCTCTACCATACACACATTGTGCTTCACATTCCTCTTTGGTATTAAAATTGTTCTTGTTTCCTTGGCAACCAGTATAAGCAAATGTTTCACAGTTTCGAGTAGAACTATTGTAGTAATACTTTATGCCAGGACTACGGCAGTTCCCAGGTGCCCTTGGTAGAAAACATATTTCTGATGCTAATAATAACAACAACAACAATAATGATGATGATACTAATAATAATGATAATGACAACAACAACGAAATAAAAACATTCTTTATCAAATTAAACTATTTCCACTTTTATATAAAACAAAAAAAAAAAAAGAAAAACATGATAAAAAAATATGTTAACTAGTTTAATTTCTCAATACTATAAAAAACAACAACAACAAATAAGTCAAATCAAAACAAATCATAATAGAATTTTTATATATCGACTGATTATTTCAGTTAGAATATTTTCGAAAGTAATAATTCATAAAGATTTTAAAAATTAATCTTATATAATACCTTGCCTCTATCCTTATCTTTTATATATACATAATGTTTAACCTACACTCCGTTAAATTATATATGTAACCATGTTGAGTAGAGATATGTGAATATGGTTACAAAATATATGCTGTTTTACAATAAACAATGCTTACAGTTTTTAGTTGAACTTAATGCACAATTTTGTTATATTTATATACATAGGTGTGTGTGTCTGTGTTTGTGTGTGTGTGTGTGTTACGTATGAGGATGCCTCAAAAGTACTTTTGAAAACAGTTTATTAGCATAGCAAAAAATAATTAAACTAATGAATATAAACCTATATTTTATATAGTTTAAATATTTATTAACTTGTACATGCCACTATGTATCATGCTAATTTTAATGTTTGAAATTAAACTTGGTAAAACTGATTATTCTTAATATTGTTAGCATTTTTCTGTCATGTAATTAGCCTTAACCCAATCAATTTAGTCTCTGCAAGCAATATTGATTGGTAACAGTTATTACTATTTTTTAACTAAAAAACAAAATAATAATAAAAAATCTCTAAAAATTTTATCATTTAAAGTTGGCAAAGCTAGTGAATAATTTATTCTTATTAATTGTACCCTACAATGAGATATTTAAAAATCTGAATTACTTATTATATAAGATTATAATTCTAATTTATGGTCATATATACACAATAAAGGAAATATAACTCAAATTTACTGAAAAACATTTTCGACCATAACTATAATTTTTTTCTTTATTTTATATTGAAGTTAAAGTATTATAATAAACTATCCAAGTTCATGAAAAAATATTTTTACTACCACTTATAATTAACAACTGGTAATGAATAGATAAAGATAAAAATATAAGTTTTTAAGTATTCAGCTTTAGTATCACCTATCATTACGAGGCAGCCGCCAAAAAATAAAGAATATTCATTAATATTCACCAATCACGAACAAAAAACAGTCATAGATTTGAATTATCAAAGGCAAAAATTGGATGTATGGAGATAAAGGACAGAAAATGAAAAATCAAAGAGAGCTGGATAATATTAAGCTACCAATTTTCTATTAATGGAAAACATTTCTTTGTTAAGGAAGTGGGATAGTTAAATATATTTGAATATTTTTGAATAGTTAATTAATCACTACATATAAAGTAAAAATAAGATCTTTAGAGTCATATTATTATAACCGTAAGCTACAAATATGGTATACCTGATAGGCAGTAATAAAGCTGAATATTTCAAAATATATCTTTTCTGTATATGGTTCATTAATTAACAGTCGTTTATTACGATAGTTTAGAAATAAAGGAAACAATCTATAGTTTATATATAATCAATGGAATATAATATAAATCTTTATTATATAATAATAACAACTTGTAAATACATCAACAGAAAATTATATATATATGTCTTTTTCGGTAATTCTAAATTTTTTACCCTTCTCAATATGATACCTCCTACTAATACTAACACGTATATTACGTATATAGTGACATCTACCGACATTTCCTATAATTCATTATTTTAATAATTTAAAAATTACAGTTAGATATTTCAATGTTAAAAATCAGAAATTATAAAATTAAATAAATAAGCAATCTTAAGGTCTGTTGTTCAGCAAATCAAGCTAGTATGTATTATAACATTAATATTTTTCAGGTCCATTCCATTAATAACATTGTTTTTCAATTTTAATTTCAGTTATTCTATCCTACAATGATGTTACCTTGATTCAATCATTTGATCAATATGGTTTAAAACCATTTAATGGTTTTATTTTAACTGAATCTATAATTTAACTTTCATTTCCTTCTTAGATAAAAGACATAATAAAAAAATAGAAATATCTCTAAATTCAACATTTTGGGCTGAATATAAGAGCATTTTTTAGATTACATTAATCAAAATAAAAGGTACTTTTTAATTTATTTAAAAGCATTTTTTTCATTTCAAGTATAGTTTCATTTTTAATGATATTTTAATAATAAATATAAATAATATTTTATTTTTATAATTATTATTTTTTTACACTCTGAAAATCCACGATAAGCCACAATATTTTTTCTCCCCACAACATCAACAAAGAGTATATAAATGTTATAAAATTTATTTACTTCTTTATTTTTCTATATTATTTTATATATGAACAATTATATGCCTTGCTTTAAACACTTTATTGCAATCTTTTATATATAATTGGAAATTTTCAAAAATGTATTTAAAGCAAGAAATGAAGATTCTTTGTTATGTTTTTTTTTTATTCAATATTTGTAATACTTCTTAAAAATTTGTTGTTTTTATTAGATTTAAAAGCTTTGAAAAGACAATTATCCTAAAATATAATTTAATTTTTCTACAAACCAATGGTATTTCTGAAAAATTAAGCATATATTTTAAGCCTTAAGTTAACTATATTTAAAGATTAGAAAAAATATTAACTCTCAACCATTACATACCTGTGGTCTATTATACTATTCTCAATTTTTAAATGTCTTAATTTCATGATAATACTTAAAATGAACAAATGTTGATTTCAAAACATTACTAAGTATGTGTCTTTTGTAAAAATTAGATTAATTTAAATTTATCTCATGTAGCATAAATTTTATGCCTTTTTTGATTTAGCAGTATCTCATACAACTTGTAATCTTAACGACTGTGAATATTTTTATCTTTTTTAAATGTTCACTTTTTAACTACTTTTTACAATAAATATAATAAAAATTTTGGTAACTAATGACAATAATAACAAAAAGCAAATTTATTTTATTATGATAACTGATTATATAAAAAACAATCAATTAAATCCAGTTTAAAATAGATTTATTTCTTTGTTTTTGCAATTTTATGACTATATATTTTTTATTAAATTTTTTAAATATATATTGTAAAAAATGCTTATAATAAAAATCAAATTTGAAATGATATTTATATAATCAAAGATTCTCTTTTTAGGAACAGTATGATATATCATTTATATGACTAAACCACATTGTAATCATTGTGTGTTAAATATCAAAGTATCTCACATGAACACTATACTCATTTAATTGATTATCCTATATAGTTTAGTGCAGTGGTATATTGTCAGATTAAAAATTAAATATTTCTGAATTTATCCCACAATGGCTACAATGTCATTTTGTAATATAATTACTACACTCACTTTCAGTAACCACTCATGAGAAAAAAAACATTTTATAAAATTTTTAAGGTTCCAAATTTGATTTTTTTATTATGAGCATTGTTTACAATAAAAATATTGTATATGTATAAAAATAATAAAATTATAACCATAGATGGCAAAAATGGAACTTTTAACAGGGATCAGAAGGTTTCATTTTTTATAAAAAAACCATTCACTATCTTATTATTATAATAATAATAATAATAATAATAATAATAATAATAATAATAATAATAATAATAATAATAATAATAATAATAATAATAATAATAATAATAATAATAATAATAATAATAATAATAATAATAATAATAATAATAATAATAATAATAATAATAATAATAATAATAATAATAATAATAATAATAATAATAATAATAATAATAATAATAATAATAATAATAATAATAATAAAAAAATAAATTTTATTTTTATTATTATAAAAATTACTTACAAAAATATTATAACATTTATAAAAATAACCATAGATGATATAAAAATGAAGAAATAAATTGATTTACATTTACAGTTTAGACTACAAGTAGTATAAAATACCACTAAACCCCAAAAAGTACACTATGATTTGATTTTTGGAAAATATAGCCATATTCAAGAAGGTAATGAGATGGACACTTGTTCAATTTTTAAAATTCTATAAAATTAAGGCATATAAGAATTTATGCAGTATCACATTGTGAATAACAGTTTAAGTTACTTTTACTAGCAAAAGATGGCATACCACTGGTTGGCTAACCATTTGATTCTTTATCTTATTGACCAATTGATTCTTTATCTTATTGACCAATTGATTATTTATCTTATTGACCAATTGATGCTCTCAAATCAAACCACTTCAGCTTCACCTATTTAAATAGAAAGTAGGTTGAAGTAAAGAAGGGTTCCCCTCTTTTCTTCCAAAGAGTAAGCTTGTGGTTTAAGACCTGTAGAGGTCCCTACTATCACATTTTATATGCATGTGCTTGAGGCTACAGCCTTAATAGATATTATTTACAGTTGGAAATAACTTTATGAACCTGCAACTCTTGATATATACAAAATGTAAAATTAAATGAAAATATGAATTCAAAAAAAATATAATAATGTAATTATCAATTGCTTAAAAAAGCCTGAATTACACTTTGCGGCACTGATTTCAGTATAGATTACCTATAAAAATAATAAAGTCAAAAGTTAATATGTTTTCCAATATATACATTTAAATGATTTGTTCAAAATTGTATACAAATTAAAATTTCAAAAAACAAAACAAAAAAAAACATACAGTATAGTAAAGATTAGTTAAGATTGTGACAAGGACCATAATTTTATTAAGCTTAGTTTTTAATTTTTATTGATTTATAATTTTATCCAATCATATATTTTTAAATATGACCATTGAAACATCACATGATCTCTTTTTCTTTATATTTATTTAAGCCATTAAACCAATAGAAAGTTTTTTTATAGTGTCACATAGTATAAGTGTTAGTAATCGATAGATCCAAGAAGGCTGTGCATCATCATCCTTATCTACTGTTTTCTGACAAATTTTTAACTTATGGCTTCCATCAGTGAGAAGCCTCATATTTGGGAGCAATGCACCTGAATTTTTGAATCTACACACTCTTTCTAAATTTGCCTATATGGTTAACTCTAAAGCTATCATACTAAACTGAAAACAATAATGTTTTCAATGAAAGCTAGTTTGCCTGCTCGGAAAGTGCTGTAGATCTACAGTTCTACATGCATTGCTTCCAGATCCAAGGCTCTTCACTGATTAAAGACATAGGCCAGAAACTAGCTGGAGAATATTAGAAAGGGGTGTGGATAAGGATTATAATGCACAATCTTCTAAAATATATTGATTATTAGAGCATGTAGTCTATGGAACTATTGCGTGGAAATGACAAATAATTTAATTTTTTTAAAATCAATTTTTCATATTATTTTTTAAAAAACAACAACAATATTTTAATTAAAATTCATTTAAACAATTTTAAATATTTAATCATTAACAACTGCTTTAATTTTATATATTGTAAAGAGGTCTCTGGATTTATTTTGATTGTAATTTTTAAAAACCAAAATTTTATTTGCGAATAAATTATTTAATTCTTGTTTTCATCTGTTATTAAGTCTAAGGAAGTGCTGATTATTTTTTCAAAGCAGGAAGTTTTGTATAAAATTAAGAAAGAAAGAAAATGCATCATTTAATGTATAATCGATATGTTTTTATTTCTACGTTTCTAATATTGTTTATGTATAAAATTTCTCTTTTCACTGGAATTTAAATCTCAGTTTGATATCTTTTTTAGAAAAATATGCCTCCTACTATATTTTGAGCCTATTCTTATATATATATAATTTAAGCAATATCGATTTTAAATAGAAATGATGTTACAATAAACAATATTGTTACATATTGTGAATTACGTTATTACATATATACATATATAAAGTTTCATAATTTTTAACGGTGGTAATAAATAAAATATTTTTTTATAAAAATATAATGAAAATTTCCACATAAGTAAATATGTAATATAGGGTATATGAGCACAGACTTTCAGATGACCCATCACTCTCCACTCTATCTAATAATACCGATACATTCAAGAACATATATGCTGAAAAGATAAATAATCACCAATATAGACACAGGTATATAATAAGCCTGTGTTTCAATTATAAGTAAATATATAGAAATTACATAAGAAACATGCAATTTTGCCTTGATTGGAAAAACCAGTTATAAATTCATCATTCAGAAGTTCAGATTACAGTTAGTTGATGGCCAGTAACTTAATGTTTCACAATTCAACAGTCTATTTTGAATTCACCTAATTATAATGCCTACCTGAATTAAGTACAAATGGATGTATATATACACTTACATCATTTCAGGGCAAAAAATTCAAATATCTGTTTTTCAACAAAAAAAGATGAGGAAACATACATTACCAGACTAACTTATTTATTTACTGGAAAATATAAATAAATTTCTCAAGTTGGATATGGGCTACGTACTTAAAATATATTTCTATTTGAACTTATATAAAAACCTTCTACATTTTATCAGTCTTGGACTCAAACTTCAATTTATGGAATTTTTACATATATGTGTATGTGTACATGTTATGTAAGTGATAAATATTGTATTGCAAAGTTATCTTTACTTATATGTATATTGTAGCCATCACGAAATTCTGACTCCATGTAGGGATGAAAAAAAGTGTCAAAATAAAATTATTTTATAATAATAGTTTTAAAGAACAAACAACATTATTAGATTTGTTTTAAGGTAGCACCTCTTTAAAAAAAATATATTTATATTTTGCTTTAATTATGCAAAAAAGCATTACCATTAGATTTTAAAAAAGATAGTGCACCATTCTCTTTTGTAATAAATTCTCACAATTTAAATACTATAAACTATTCACTGGGTGGTGAATGTAATTTTTTGTAAAATATGTTATGTATCTTTAGAATGTCAAAATTGTAATAGCCAATGAAGCATGATTACTTTTACTCAATGAAGATCATAGCTTTATTAAACAGCATACATAGATTTTCACTGTGTTTGGAAAGATAGCTTGATTGAAACATAGTATAAATTGTACATTCATAGAGGATATCACTTTAGTTAATAAAGAATAGATATAATGGTCATGAATTGTGGCTGTGAGATTTTCAATTTATATAATTAATGTCCTGTCTCACCATTATTATGATTTGTAAGTTTATAAGTTGAAATAAATTATATTTCCCCTCATCTCTATGTAACCAGTGAGATGATTAGTTTCTATAATATGAGATTGAGAATAAGTTTTCTTACTCCTCTTGCTCTTACTCTCGTAACTGTCTATTTGTGGGGATTGCTATAGAATTAGATATAGATATGTACTTTTTTTGCTTCTTTATGAACTATGTGATGAATGACACTGTCACCATTTAAAAAAGAGAGGAATTTTTTTTTCTTTTTATTTGATAATATGCAAAAAGTATAAATACAAAATATAATCAGACTTGCTCTATATTTTTTATTTATTTATGATCACCAATCGTTACGAGTGTTATATTTTTTTATTGTTTGTTGATTATTTATATATCTTTATGGGCCTATAATCTGATGTATTAGGATATATGGTAAGAAACAAAGAAAAGGCATGAGCTGTTCTGTCATATCACTAAGTAGGATATTCTGCATTATATTTTTTGTGTGTGTTATAATTGTTATTATTATTTTTGTTCTGTTTCTAATTTATTATTAAGATTAATAAAATAAGTTTTTTTCTGTGCGTATTTAATCAATAACTGATGTTTAAATGTCTTTGCTCATCTCATTCCATAGTTTATCTGAAGAAGAAATCTTAATTATATATGTATTTATTGTAATGTATGGTACTCCCTTCAGAGTTAGAGTTAGGAGCTATCTCTATAAGAATTGCATAAAGCATTTTTCTTATAAAAGTGGCACTTAAAATGTTCATGAATCGAGGGGCTCTATAAAATGTATTTCCAAGGACAAGTTTGGTCAACCTTGGTGGAAAGCAAGATCAAAATAGGGTGATTAGAACTTATAACTGATGCCCATCACCTAAATTCACTTTTTACAATATAGATTATAATACATTAAATATAGATTATATTACTAAACACCGAATGATCACCATTTCTTATAATAGTACATAACTGTTATTAAACAGACAAAACTCTCCATACAATAGTGCCACCCTGTAATAACCAGAGTAATCAATGAATGCCAGAAGGGCTTGTGCATAAAATCCCCATCTAGTGCCTATTTATCCAATATCCCCAGACTAGTTTCTGGCTTGTGGCCTTCGTCAGTGAGTAGCCTTGGATCTGAGAGCACTGCACCTAGATCTTAGTATCTAATGCAACCTGCCAGCAGCCACCTTTTATCTCTACTTAACTACAAAACTATGAGAATGAAATTGAAAACACAATAATATTTTCAATCTAAGCTCAATAGCTTATATAGTCATATGATCTGAACTCAGTTCAGACCCATACATTTTGGTGTCTTTGGCTCTTTAACAATCATAGCCACCACTACCCTATTAGACAGGATTGGTGTTAAACCACTAAACATCATATGATCATCATCTCTTATAATAGCACATAACTGTTATTAAACAGGCAAAACTCTCCATAGAGTAGTGCCACCCTGTGCTAACCAGAGCAATCAATGGATGCCAAAAGGCTTGTGCATAAAATACCCATTCAGTGCCTAATCATCCAATAACCACAGACTAGTTTTTGGCTTGTGGCCTTCATCAGTGAAGAGCCTTAGATCTGAGAGCACTGTACCTAGATCTTAGGATTGAATGGAACCCTCCTATGATCTAGGAGCAGTGCTCTCAGATCCAAGGTTCCTCACGGATGAAGGCCACAAGCCAGAAACTAGTCTGGGGATATTGGATGAGTAGACACTAGATGGGGATTTTATGCACAAGCCTTCTGGCATCCATTGATTACTATGACTAGCACAGGGTGGCACTACTGTATGAAGTTATTTGCCTCTCTAGTAACAGTTATGTGCTATTATAAGAGATGGTTATCATGTGATGTTTAGTGGCTTAACACCAACCCTGCCTAATAGGGTAGTGTTGGCTATGGTTGTTAAAAAGCCAAATATATCAAAATGTATGGGTGCCTAACTGAGTTCAGACCCATATGACTATATAAGCTATTGAGCTTAGATTGAAAATATGTTTTCTAATTTCATTCTCATAGTTTTGTAGTTAAGTAGAGATAAAAGGTGGCTGCTGGAGGGTTGCATTAGATCCTAAGATCTAGGTGCAGTCCTCTCAGATCCAAGGCTCCTCACTGGCAAAGGCCACAGCCAGAAACTAGTCTGGGGATATTGGATGAGTAGGAACTAGATGGGTATTTTATGCACAAGCCTTCTGGCATCCATTGATTACTCTGGTTAGCACAGGGTGGCACTACTGTAATAAGAGTTTTGCCTGTTTAATTAGATTATACCAGTGGAATTTTTCATTGACTCACATAAAGCTATCTGTGAGTGAGGGTTATATCTGTGACTCTTATTGCTTCTATGCAGTGTCTAAGATAGTTAGTTGAATCATTAAAAATAGTCAGTGCATCAGTGAAGATAGTTATTTTGCTCTGTCTGATCTATTTGAGCAACAGGTATTAACTTGTTAGAGATGAATAGGGAAGTTCCCATTACATATTATTATTATTAGCATTCTGAAAAATCGTGTTAGTACTTATTTTCTGATTAGGTCTTGTCTGGGAAACATGGCAGGGCCAAATTTAATGTTGAATAATATTTATTTAAATTTTGAGTAATTGTAATTTTATTAATACTTAAGTTGCAATTATTACAAAAATAATATTCTCAGATTAGAAATAAAATAAATAAAAATTTTAAATCGCTTATAAAAAAAAATCTATTTGTTTTATCCAATAAATATTATTTTCTACATTTTTCATTATTTCTATTTCAATAAACTTAACTGAAAACCTACTTAATATTGTTTTCATTTATTATTATCTATTTTTACATTTTATAGGTTTTTATTTAATAGCATCTTACTTTCCAAAGAATTTCAATCTAGTTTTTTTTAATAATTTACTTTTTTCTTAATATTTCCAATTCAATTACTTTTTATTCATGGCTTAAACTATATTTTTGTATTTTTCTTAATGTTCTTAGCTTAAAAGTTTTAAAATTTGTATCAGTTATTGCTTCTTTATCTCCATTAGGAAATACCTTTTTTTCAAAATAAGTATTCACTAACTTTTTTTACTTCTAATCTTATTAGTTCATTATTTACTAATTTTTTAATCAATTAAAATTTTGTATATCCATTGCAGTTCAAAATATAATTTATTTTACATTTTGAGGCTTACCAGTTATTTTTAAGGAATATGATCATTGTGACTACTGAAAAAGTAAAAACAAAATAATGATATCTCAAAAACAAATTTTGAGGTGTATCATAGATGCACCTTATATATGCAAATGCTATTCTTTTATAATTTTCATTATATAGCACTTAATTTTGCTTCAATTGATTAAACATTTTGTTGGTGCATATTGGCATTTTATATAGCATTGAATATGTTATCAAAAATGTTGTGTAATTTTTATGATAACAATCAATATAATCATTTAAAAAAAATTTTAATGAAACTTTTCTTAAATTTTATTTCATTTAAATATAATAAGGTTTAAATTGCTTTTTACTAGACACTTAGGAATACATGTTTTTTATTTGAAATTGAAGGTAAAAAATTAAAATCCAAGTAATTTCAGAAATTATTCAGATGGTTAGCAATTCAAAATTAAAATGCCTGCTTTAACTACTTACGAGTTGATGTCCAAGGTACTGGTCGATGGACATCAATGGTTTGCTTTGGACAGCAAACTTTTTGACCAAATCTATATTCTATGCATAGGTGTGTAAAAGGGCAGACTTGACCAGACACATCAAAAGAACATGATTGCCATCTTCCAAAACTATCAACCAATGGACTTCCTGAGCCACAAGGATTAGTTTCTGTTAAATAAATAGTAAATAAAATGAAGTTACAAATTAAATTAAATTGTTATCATTTAAATTTAACTTGAATTAAATAAAATAATCTAAAAAATGAGTTGCTTTTCAGAAAATATTTAACAATAAGAAATTAAAAATATGAAAGGAATATGTGTATCTTATTAAATATATATTAAATACAAGTATACATAATGATAAACTTGTTAAATTTAAATTTTAAATAACTTTAGAGCCATGGTTCCCAATGTGGGGCATACTTTCCAACAGAAGGTGGGTGCAATTTGATTTTTAAAGAGATCAATTTGAGAATAAATTATTAACAATCATTTTTTAAAAATTGGTTTGAGTTACTGGCAGTGAATTGTTCCTACATCTTATTCATAAATGAAGCTAAGCATGTTTTTTTATTTTCTCTCTTTCCATGCCATTTTTTCTAAGTGTCTTTTCTGTTCAGACAATCTTTACTTCTTACCTCTACATTGTTACTTGGAGTAAGTTATGTGGCTTGAAATTTTATTGTGTTTTGATTACTTTTTTTGATAATGACTGTTTATGCTTCTTCCACATGAATATAAAGAAGTTCATTTCTTGAATAATAAGAATTATATGTCATGGAGTATCAGGAGATGCTTAGATGGAGTATGGCCAAAAAATGTTGGAAACCACTGTTCTGGAAGAATTTTAAATTTTACATTTAGATTTATCATTGTTTTAATTTATGGTTTATTTAGAAGCTTAGTCATCAGATAATAAGTTGACTAAATTCTTTATCTGCTTATAGTTAATAACTTTGAAAAATACAAGTGATATATTTGATTAGTAATTTTAGACTTTAGGTTATTTTGAATGTTTTTGTTTGTAATAATGGAACAAAAATCTAGTACGTTACACAAATGTAATCAGGATTGGCCAGTCATATGCATCTTAATTGAAATATAGCACAATGATAGCTGCTTATTTTTATGTAAATACAGTTAGAATTATTACATAACAACTACATAATTAACTATACATCAATGTTTATAGTGGTCTGACATTATTAAGCTTACTACAATGCTATCTGGTGCCTGAGTATGATCAAAATCACACTAATATAGTATTGTATGTAAAATTTAATAGTGAACAATGCTGCAGAATAATTTTATAATATGTTTTAATGCTATAAATGTTTTTGTTATAATTCTTTTTGAATCTACATATACCAAATTTCATTATTTACTGGTGACAATCTATCTGGATGAAATTAGACTGGTAAATATTACAAAAGTAAAATGAACCAAATACTTAATCTACTTTTAAAATAAACTTATTGCAATAAAAATAATAATTATAACTATATATTTCTCTTTACAGATTTATTTTAGATTTTTTCATTTTTTATTATTATTTCTAATTAATTATCATAGTTATTAAGTGTGAATTATACTGAAACTTCATATATATATATATATATATTGAGAATAATTATTTTTTTCTCATGTTTTTTTTGTCAGAGTAGCAATTGTTAAACTTATTAAGACATTGGGAATTCATTAAACGATATATGACCAAATCTAAGACATTTCAAATAATAATATGAATATTTAATATTTATTAAGGTAGTTGTAAAAGAGTGATAAAACTATAAAAACGGTAAAATAAATATTTTCCTTTCTCTTCAGTAATTTTATGTGCTCATTAGTTTATAACTTTTTTAAAAAAAAAAGTGAGATAACAAAGTAAAATCTTTAAATAATATTTGTCAAATTTTAAAAGAAGAAAAAATAAGGTATTAACATTTTTTAGTAAAAACGCTGTTATAATTAATTAAGAGATATTTCTCTTTAAAGAAATGAAAGATATTTGGATTATTAAAGATTTATCTATTTTAAGTAGTTAAAAAAATCTACATATTATTTAAACTAATATATGTTATTTGTATTTTACAATTTAATTTATACAATGCTCTGGTATTCAATCTCATTATTAGTCCACTGCTTATTTAATATGTTTAATTCTTCGTGATTCATATACAGTATATTTAACTTTTTATGCAAATAAAGATTATTTTGGAAAAAAAAAGTTGATAAAATAAATATTGAAAATATAAGAATAAAGTTTAGTGATACATTTAAAAAAGCAAAAAATCATGCGATCGATGCTAGTACTTATTATAAATTATATCCGTCTGCAGCAAATTGCCCTAGGATTTTTTGAAATATTAAGTTACATAAAAAAATGAGCCATTAAGATTAATGATCGATTTTGGTGGTGCTTCTTATCAGACATGTACATTTATTGAAAAGATGCTACAAGATATAATTGATTTTGGAGAGCACACAATAACTTCATCGTTCGATTATATTGATAAAATTCCTAATATTAGAATTGATAAAAATGACATTCTTTGTACATTAGATATTAGTGAAAGGGATGGATCTACTGATAGAGTAAAAATAATTAAAATTCTATCTGGTGCATTACATTTAAAAAAAGTTAATTATAAAATGATAATGTTTATAATTAATACATTAAATTTTATGGATAAAAATATATACGCTATATTACATAGTGATTTATATAAAATGGATAATAGTGAGATAATGGGTCTTCCTGTAGTTGGAAAATATGTAATTACATGATACCTTAGATGACAACCATCAACTCAGCACCTGAATATCCCAACTAGCCAACGAAAACAAATATAATAAACTGCTTTAATTAGTGGTATAATTAAAAGAATTTACCAACAGTAATTGATAAACAAATACTTTATTTTAACTAAAATGTTTACTATAATTTGTAAACTAATTATAAATTTTTAATTAAATAAACAATGATTTTATATACGATAACTACACACATTCTTAATAAAACATACAATAACAATGTAATATAAACACTATACAAATGGAGCTCACACAATCTTAGAATTACAGCTAATTATTTCATGATTTGAAAATTCTATAACTGTTTATTTGATACTTTAGGAAACATGTGAACCTGCACATACTACAGTTCATTATATGCTGGATATACAGTTCATTTACTATACTGACTCTAGAGATACTCAAAGATTGCAATGACTACTTATAGATTAATATAAAAAAATCAGGAATGGGAATAAGAAAATGTTATTACCTATAGGATTTTAAATGTTGTGGCTTCTTGCTGCTACATGTATGGTTTACCAACTAATTGGATTTTAGGCTTCTGATGTGATCCTAATGATTGCAGTTTTGGGCTATTTCTATTTCAGGCAGTTAGACATTCTTGGCAACTTCAAATTATTAGATGGTCATGGCTTCTGTCAGGTAGACTGCTGATGTTCTTGCAGATGAATGTTGGAGCTTGATTGTATGCTCTGACTTCTGCTTAGCACGGCATTGTCTTTATTAAAAAATACATCTAATAGGTGATTGAATCTAAATACATGAATGAAGGAATGACAAAATTTTCAGCCCTATTTATATGATGATCTTGTTGTTATCTTTTAATTAATTTTTAAATCTGCTAGTTATTTTCATTGTTCAAAATCCATCCACTGCTTTTGTTGATCAAATTTTGGATAAGATGCATTTTTAATTAGTCCTGTTGTTTATGGATTTTAATTAGTTAATTAGTAACCATTGCTAATCTCATTCATATGCAGCTTATCTATTAAGCAATATTTGAGTTTTAAAATTTAATTATGAGCTTTCCTTTATTTTAATATTTAACTTTCATATTTTATTTTTAACATTCACACATTTTATTATTTTCTTTATATTTAAAATCATTCTCTATTCACACATCCCTTATCCTTAAAATAAATGAAAAAAGAAATTTTTAGTTTTTAGATTCTTTTTTTTTTTTAATAGTTTTAATTTTTCTCAGTTAAATTACCCCTGGGCTAACTGCATTTTCTTTCAATACAACTCTTTAACTTTCCAAATATCACTTTTCTTAACTTATTTCAAAGTTTAATTTTTGCTAAGTTAAATTTTCTCCCCCATCTAATTACTCTTTAAACTTTCTGAAGTGTCTTTTAGCAAACTCTTTTGTTTTAAATTAAAAAAAAAAACTCTTCAAACTTCAATAAATTATTTCTTTCAAATGAGATGTTTTTAATTCAATCATTTACTGACAACTTATTCTGCAGTGATTTTATTATTTTTAATCAATTTTAAAACTTTTGCCTTATCTATGAAATTTTTTATATTTAAACAAAATTATTACTACATGTAGCTTGATTAGCAATACAGTGTGTTAATGTGGAAGTGCTTATATTGATAAATTACATATTTTAGAGAAAAGAACTGCAGAACATATACTATTACTAAAAAGTGTTCAAAAATCTACACAAAATAATACTGGAAACAATGATATATAAGCATCAGTATTTTATGACCATAATATAAAATATAATTTTGAATTTGATTTTAATTATAAAAATGTAAAGATATTTTGCATTGACAGAAATAATAACAAAAGAAAAATAAAGGAGGCAACATTAATAAATAAATAAAAATAAGACTTAATAAAAAAATAAAGGAGGCAACATTAATAAATAAATAAAAATAAGGCTTAATAAATTGACAGGTAGCAAATGTTAGAATTAATGAATTATGAGAAAGTTAAAAATAGAAGGTGATTATCTTTGAACAAACCTTATATGTTTGATTTTAAAAGTTTTAACCTTAGTTGACAAAGACTACTTAGACATTGGAAAACACTTCTATATGGATTAAAATTTGAATATATATTACTGTATTTGTTTGATTATTTGAATATAAAATTCTATATATATAATACTCTTTAGCTTTGACAGAAGCTAAATGTTAAGAATAATTTTTGTGCCAAGACACCTAAAAAAAATCTTTTTTATGTGGGCTCAAATGTGGATTAATTGTAATTTTATTGTTCTTTTTTGTAAATAAATAGGTATTATTATATTTAAGTAATTTTGCAAAGTCATTTCTTCACATCATCCCATTTAAACAGAAATCATTCCACATATTGGTTATAATATATATATATATATATATATATATATGTAATATATACAAATCAATATATATATATCAAAATACAGTACAATTTATATAAATTATATTCTTTTAGAAGTACTTTCGACTATACACTTTGTAGTCTTTATCAACTATATAACGTTGAATAATCAAAATGAGACAACCCTTAACAATACCCATAGTTCAATTCAGATTTCCCACAATTCTGTTATCTTAACATTTGATGACTGGTGATTCATTAACATTTGACGATTTCTTGAAATCAACATAGCCTCTTTTATTTTACGTTTATTATGACAACGTTCAATTTGAATAATTTTCATTAACATTTGACGATTTCTTGAAATCAAGATAGCCTCTTTTATTTTACGTTTATTATGACAACATTCAATTTGAATAATTTTCATATGAAAATTATTAAAATTGAACGTTGTCATAATAAACCTAAAATAAAAGAGGCTATGTTGATTTCAAGAAATTGTCAAATGTTAATGAATCACCAGTCATCAAATGTTAAGATAACAGAATTGTGGGAAATCTGAATTGAACTATGGGTATTGTTAAGGGTTGTCTAAAAATATGAAAATTATTCAAATTGAACATTGTCATAATAAACGTAAAATAAAAGAGGCTATGTTGATTTCAAAAAATTGGCAAATGTTAATGAATCGCCAGTCATCAAATGTTAAGATAACAGAATTGTGGGAAATCTGAATTGAACTATGAGTATTGTTAAGGGTTGTCTCGTTTTGATTATTCAACATTATATAGTTGATAAAGACTACAAAGTGTATAGTCGAAAGTACTTCTAAAAGAATATAATTTATATAAATTGTACTGTATTTTGATATATATATATTGATTTGTATATTACATATATTGTGAAACGAATACAGATATCAAACTTTATTTATTATATATATATATATATATATATATATATATATATATATATATATATATATATATATATATATATATATATATATATATATATATATATATATATATATATATATATCATCAACCATTATCAATCCACTGCAGGATGAAGGTCTCTCCAAGTTCAATCCATCTTTTCCTATCTTTAGCTTCTCTGCTCTACATCACCCCTGCACACTTTCTTATTTTATCCATCCATCTCACATGTGGTCTCTAACTGGGTCTTTTACAATCTCTTGGAATTCAGTTTAAAATTTCAATTGTCCATCTATTATTCTCTCTTCTAGCAATAAGTCGAGCCCAACTTCACTTCAGTCTTTTAATTTTTTCAATGAGGTCAGTAACACCTGTTTGTTCTCTTACCCATACATGACATTTTCAATCTCTTTTTCTTACTCCCAACATGCATCTCTCCATACTTCATTGAGTTGTCTCAAGTCTATGTATTGCTCTTCTATTAAGTGTCCAAGTCTCAGATCCATAAGTAAGATTTGGCAAAACACATTTATTAAAAACCTTCATTTTCAAACACATAGGTATATTTCCTTGTAGTATCAAGTTATTTCTACCAAAAGCACTCCAACCAAGTTTAATTCTATGATTAATTTCATCCATAAAGTTTCTATTTGTATTAATAATCTGACCAAGGTATTTGTAACTGTTAACTTCTTTTAACTCATCATAATCAATCTTTATTTTCATATTTTGAGAAAATCTATTAATCATTACTTTAGTCTTTTTAACAATTATCTTTAGTCCTACTTTTTTAATTTCATAAGATAACTCCTGCATCATTATCTGTAGCTCTAAATCATTATTTGCAAAAACAACTACATCATCTGCAAAATATAAATGACTTAAATAATCTCCATTTACTTTCACTCCTTTAGCTTCCCATTTTAATCCACAAAATACTTCATGCAGCACTGCTGTAAAAAGTTTTGGAGATATGGAGTCACCCTGTCTTACATCCTTTTCAATGTTGATTTTCCTACTATCATTAGGTAATCTAATTGTTGCTGTTGCATTTTTATAAATATTCTTTAAAATATGACAATATCCTGGATCTATACCTTGATGATCCACTGCTTTAATCACTGAAGAAATGTTTATAGAATCAAATGCCTTTTCATAATCTACAAATCCTAAGCATAATGGCAACTCATATTCATTTGTCCTTTCTATAACTTCTCTCAATATCTGAATATGATCTACTGTACTAAAACCACTTTTAAATCCAGCTTGTTCTCTTGGTTGGTGGAAATCCAGTGTTTTCTGTTGAAGACTTGCAATTATCTTAGTAAAAATTTTGTATAAAACGGATAGGTCTGTAATTTCTAATATCTTCTTTATCACCTTTTTAAAATGTTAATATTAATACTGCATTCTTTCAATCATCTGGTACATCTTTATCATTTAGACATTTGGTATATAACTATGCTATTTTTTTCTTCTTCTATTTCTTCACCTGCTTCTTTTAATATATCAATTATAATTCCATCATTACCTGGAGCCTTCCATTTCTTCATAAATTTAATTGCATGTCTCACTTTCTTATTCAAAATTCTGGGCAATCTGAAAGACATAATAGGTATAGGAGGCACTTGTTCTTTACTAATATATAATTCTTGATAGCAGTCTTCTACACATTTCATGATGTCATCTCCCTTTTTAATAATAATGCCATCTTTTTTTTTTTATTGCAGATATAAATTTCCTACCAATGCCAAAGTGTTGTTTTACACTCTTTAGACTTTTATTCTCTTCTACAGCTTTTCTTGCTAGTTCACAATTGTACTTTCTTATATCATTTTCAACTCTTTTCCGCACCATTTTACAAAATTCGAGATATTCATTTTTTTTAACGCATCATTGTTGTATATTCTCATATTCCTTCATTTCTTCATAAATTCTCTAGTCTCAGTAGAAAGTTTATTGGTCAATTGCTGCTTTTTTATACCAGCTATCTTTGTTGCAGTTTTTAAAAGTGTATCGCTTATTTTTCTATTAATGTCATTCAAACCTGAATCATGTTCAAAATCTACTAATACTTGAAACCGATTTGCAAGTTCTAATTTAAATTCATTAGAATGTTTCTGAAGATTAGGAATATCAACTGTAAATATTGTTTTTCCTAATAATTTTTGTCTCTAGTTTTGCACTAACATGTATCTTACATCTTACTAATCAATGATCACTTCCTGTATTAAATTTATTCGGAACATTACAATCTTCAAATATGTATTTTCTGTTAGTCAAAATATAATCCAATTCTGCTGTACCTTTATTTGGATGCTTCCATGTCCATTTTCTTTTAACATTTTTCTCAAAAAAAGAATTCATAATATAAAGTTTTTCTTTTTTGCAAAGTCTACAAGTCTATGTCCTCTCTCATTTCTATTACCATAACCAAAATTACATACAGCATTTTCATCTTTCATTTGCTTACCAATTCTAGCATTAAAGTCTCCCATAACAATTTTAAAATGTTGTTTACTCTGATCAAAAACCTTTTGTACATCCATATAAAAATCTTCTATAACTTCATCACTATGAGAACTTTTTGGGGCATAAACCTGAATTATCTGCATTTGGTATCTGCTATTAGATTGTAAAACTAATCTTGCCACTGTCTGATACATCATCAAAATCCACAATGTTATTATTCCCTTTTTTATTTATAATGAAACCTACCCCACTTGTATTTCCAATATTTGTGCCTTTATAGTAAAGTACATGTCCACTTTTTAGACAATTGTTTCTTCACCTTTTCTTTTAACTTCACAAAGTCCAATAATGTCCCATATAATATAAGACAGTTCTTCTTCTAACTTTTGCCTTCTTCCTTCACTTGAAAGTGATCTGCAATTGTAAGTACCTAAATAAAAAGTCATCATCAAATGGCAGCCTGAGTCTGCAATCAGGGGATTCTTATCACCCTCCACATTCAGCCACCAACTGCTGCCTTGGTTAGTGACTTTACAACTTCCTGGGAATAAGGGCCATGATTTATTTTTGTCTGTCATGATTATATATATATATATATATATATATATTGGAAAGGAATTTGCTATTAACTGAAAGGAGATCCTTTGATTCCTCTTGGAGGCCTTAAAGGAACCGAACAGGGCAAATTCCTAAAGTCCACTCCATATGTTCTTGTCAATGCTGCTGTTAATACTATCTGATTATTCATATAGTATATGAACATGGATGGGCTGCTCACTAACACACATTAACCAGCATGGTGAGTTTATTGGCTTTTTACCTCCGAGTTTAAGAATATATATATATATATATATATATATATATATATATATATATATATATATATATATATATATATATATATATATATATATAATCTTCCAAATTAACTTGTATCAGAATTAATTGGTGAAAGCCACCAAATTTAAAAGTACCAATTGTACTTGCAATCAAATAATTGCCAGAAATAGGCAATCCAGTAATTAACGTTAATAAAAATCAAATATAGAAACACATCAGATGTTATCAAAACTTTTTAATGTAGGAAATAAATGCAATATATCCCTTAAACTGCTAATTATATTATTGGTTGTATGAGGTAAAATCAAATCTTTTAATTGGCCAACTCACAAACTGAAGACAAAGCCTATTGTTAAAACATATTCGCCTATAATATTAAATTCAACTCAGATACGTTTATAAAAAGTATATTACTAATTTTTCAGGTTATGAAAGAGAATGAAAGTTCTTTCAAAAATAAATTGCTATTTATTTATTATAAAATATATTTAATTTCGGCAATTATAAAGCGAATGTCTAAACAAAAAAGTGCTGACGAAAACACTTTTTTTCAATTTTACATTATGGAAAAGTAAAGATTTCTTTTTGCTAAATCTTAAATATTTTTACTAAACTCTTCAATATTTTTCGAAAATAATTTTTTTTTTTTTTTTAGTATATTTTTTAAAAAACTATTTTAATTTCTCATTTTATATTTTTTTAATACTTAAATTACATTCGAAATGAAAATCTCAGCGTTTTTCTTTATTTTCTTTGATCAGGTGGTTTCTTTGTTCTTTCCAGCCAATCAGAATGTCTTTTTCAGCTGAGAGCCAGCTGACAGCCAATCACCGACAAGGTTCTTCTTTGTTTAGTTTTAAATGCAGTTTTTTTGATTTTTTACTTGTAAAATAATTCGGAAGAGGGCACCATCTTACAGAACTTTTAAAAACCTAATCAATAACTGTCAAATGAATATTCTACCATTAAAACTAGCAGAATTAGAGTGATGTCAGATGTTGATGAGATGCCTCGTAAGAGGTGGTTTAAGAGATATAAGACAGTTATTTCTACTAATTGTAATAAGATGTTAAATCAGAAAAATCACTCCATCTTACATTGTTTATATTTTGCCATTAAGGAATAAGACTTCTGTTATGAATTTTACTTCATAAAAATTACTTGTAGAATTTCCAATTATTGTGAGTTTTACGATTATAGGTATAAAGGTACATTTTATCTTTGATGGCTTTCTGAATAAATAAGACAACACAAGGATATTGACCACAGAAGGAAAAATTATTTTACATATAGTGTGAAAGAAATGTATTTATTAATATTACAAATATATACATATATTGCATTAAAATGGTTTTCATTTATTATTAATAGCTTTAAGTTTATCAATTTGCTCTGGTCACCCATAAAACCTTTTTTGTCTTGGCTTTGTTTATAAATAAAAAAAAAGTTTTAAATAAGATGTCAAAAAGCAATTTTGGACTATTAGCCAAAAATTGTTTAGCACAAAGGCCATTAATAGGAATTGCTAGTCTCTAATAAAACAATAGCTAATATGTTTTTAATCATTACATAGAAATATTTTCAATCATTTCCTTGACTACATCATAACTAATTCATTGAAATATTTAATTTATATAAAGGCACTATAACAGAATATATATTTTAATATTTATTATAACAATATAGTATATGGGGATTCGAACTCAGATTTTCACATGACCCACTACTCTTAGTGTCATCTCATATTGTTGACCCACCTGATCACACATATGTGAAAAGATAAATAATCAACAATATACGTATTTCATACTAAACCAGCAATCATCAGTTAGTCCAGATTACTATCCTCACACACACATATATATATATATATATATATATATATATAATCAGTGCTCAGCTTTATATCAAGATAGCCAATCTTCATACTTTAATGGACAGGCTTCAAACTATTCCAACTCACAACTCTTCAGCCTTCCATTTCATTAAAAATCTGATGGTGGAACGTTCAAAGCCCTTGTTAGTGCCAAGATTGTCATCCTACCCATGTTGACATATTAATCATTCTGACCCCTCATGTACAGGAGAATAATCCATTTATATGTACATAAGTGAGGGATGAGCAGACCTTTTACACACTATTTATATAAATTAATACATTGTATAGGATTAAACCTGCATTTATATATGTAATATATGCGGGATTCGAACTCAGACTTTCACAAGACCCACTACTCTCAGTGCCATCTCATATTGCTGACCTACCTGGTGGGTCGTGTCAAAAAGTCTGAGTTCGAATCCCGCATATATTACACATATAAATGAAGGTTTAAGCCTGTACAATGTATTATAACAATATAGCTAACTTTCAAGGCATTAGTGGTATACTGATGGTAAAATATATGGTAACGGGTCAATGTTAACAAGATAATAACATTTTTAATATTTAGTCAATGCTAGAGGAAAACAGAGATTTCCTTTTCTAAAATATTATCAAAAATCACTTTTTGCTTTAGATTTTATTTTTAAAAGCAGTTATTTTTACTAATAAAATCGAAATAAAATTCTACCTTCTTGCATCCACAATAAATTATGTCTGTTGTTTACTAATATTCTTGTTTTATATTTATACTTCATGTCAGAAATGTTAAAAATTATGTACAAAATTTAAAAATAAAAGTTTTAAATAATTTTAATAAATAAAAGTTATATAGATATAATGTAAATGCACATATAAATGTGTATGGTATAATTAATTTTAAAGTAATTTTGTTAAATCAAGTTAAGAACAAAATATTTTTCTAAAGTTTGTAAAAACATAATTGATTCTAAATTTATTTTTAAAAGTAGATTGAAGCAAAATGTGTTTTTCTTTTAACAATAATTAAAAGAGGAAATGACTTTCTATGAAAAAGTAATTAAAATGCTTATAGATAGATCAATAAATTAAAATTAAGGAAATGAATAGTTGATATGATTTAATTAAAAAGGCTGTTATTCCAGATCAAAGGTAAGAACTTGCAAATATGGTATTGGGCAAATAAATAGTGAACCACAATGGATTCTCTGGAGGTATCTATAGCCAATAGTTGAAAGGATTCAAAAGACAAGTGATGGATCCAAATTTTACAAATAAGGTAGATCCACACCATATAAATAGTGCGCATTCAGAAATTATTCTGCTTTAATTAATTCTTGTCTGCTGCCAGGATTTTATTCTGTTTTATTATTCTTCATCTGCTGTTATTAAAAGGATTATCTTAAATAAGGCGATAACCTTAGTACATGCGCATTGACTGCTTAATTTATTGCAAGAAAGATAGGAGTGTTCTTATCTTTATAAAGTCGAAAGTCGAATCTGGGGCAATCGAAAATGTTAACTGAAAAAAAGGGTGGATAATAAAGCATTCTAAAAGTAATAAAGTGTTTGTCAATTGAATATTAATAACACTAAACAATAGACAACGTGCCAAAGAGGAAGTGTCCTTACAAGGATGAATATAAACAGGAATGGAGTTTCATTAAAAAAGGGCACAATGCCATAAAAATGATTGGTCGTTTCATCTGATTTTTGATCCTAAATATGCGTCCTTCTTAATTAATAAATAGAAAGATTATAAGTGTAATGCATGTTTGTAATTGTTTAATTAACATCCATTAAAACAAACTAGATTCAAAAAATAGATTATTAAATAACTTTTTAAATCTTTTAAATATAATATATATTAAAACAACTTTCTTGATTACATGTCCATTAAAATCAACAACTTCATTTATACAAAAAGTTATCTTTTATTTGTTGCATTAAAGATCGAAATGTTTGCTAAAGCCTGTAATGAAGTTAAACCGTCCATTTGTATGAGTGACGTTTTTATTTAATTTTAAATAATTTATAGCATCTCAAAATGACAAAAAATATTATTATCTTTGTAATTAATATATAAGTCATTCTAACTTATTAGTTAAACTGTCTCAATATTTAATGTCGCAACAAGTAATGCAGCAATTTGTTAAACTTCTAGAATCGATTAAAGTTAAATAATTTTTTGCCTTTATTTATTTATTCTTTTTTTTTTTTTAAAAAAAAAAAACAAACTTAAATACATAAGCACCTACTTTCATTATTACTCATTCATTATACCGTAGGCTATGAAATAATGTGACTCAATATACATATAAATCATTATTATTCAGATCCTAAACTCCTCTCTAAAAATTAGTTTGGGATATGGATAGACACCAATGAATAGAGATTTATACTACCTATCATTTATCGATTACTTAAGCCTATATTAGAGAGCAAAACTGTAGTAGAAGAAATAAATTAAGAGTAGCAATACAGGCACACAGTTATATATGGTTTTTATAGATAAAGAAAAGGCATATGATAGAGTAAATAAAAATAGATTATGGATAAATTTAGTAAATTTGGGAATAGATGGAGCTTTAGAGCTTTAGTGGATATTATTAAGAGATTACATAAAAATAATTACTATATATATCAATTAGGGAATATAAGATTGATTAGAGTTAAAAATGGGATGGGACTAACACAAGGATGCCCTAAGTAACCTATTTGTTTTTGTTATATTTGAGAGAAATGGAGAAAGCAATAGAAAGACTAGAAAGAAGAGTAGAGATACCATTAATAGGTGGGAAGGGAGTATATCAGGTCTTTTATTTGTGAATGATGTCTTCTTGTGCACAGAAAAAGAGAAGATATGGTAGTTATGCTGAGGACATGTGCAAGGTTGGGTAAAGAGATGGGGATTAAATTTTGTGAGGAAAAATCCAAATAATGATGAATATTACTGGGGAAAGAGAAGACAAAGAATCTGTATTGGAGGAAAAGTTAAGGGTGGCAAATAGTTATAACTATTTAGGAACCATCATAAGTAATCAGAGAAATTGTTTGAATGAATGGGAGGAAAAATTGATAAATGAAGCAAAAAAAAAAGAAGGGCATTGATAAAGAAATTAACAGTGTTTTTATATAATAAGTATGATGTAGCTAGAATTCTATGGAAGAGAGTTGAAGTAGCAGGGTTAACATACAGTAATGATGCATTATGTGTTAGTAAAGGGGTACTAGATAAAAAAGTACAAAAAGAAGTAGGAAGACATTCATTAGATGCAGATGTTTGGACAACAAAGGAGGCAATTCAAAGAAAAATAGGATCATCAAGTTTTTATATGAGAGATGCAAAAAGCAAAATAAAAATGTTCAGTAGATTTCAGTTTATGGAAAATAAGATAACAGCCAAAATAGTATTTAATTAGGTTATGAGTAAAGGGCAAGCAACAGGATGAGTGCAAAAGGTAGCACGGTATGCAGAAAATTTGGATAAAGATTTTATGTCACTATACTTATAAAAAAGGTGGGATGATTGTGTTAGAGAATTGTTGAGTGTTATAGTGGTAAGGAATGGGATAGAAGAATAGATACATTAATAAAGATATGGAGTTGGAGAGATGGACAACTAGTATGGAGAGTAAAAAGAGTTTAAATATATATAGAAGTAAATGGAATATTGGGTGTGAGCTAATTTATGATAATAACAAGGAAAGTAGTTTATTCTTTGAGACTCAAACAAGATCTTTAGCAACAAATGAATATACACATAAATGGGAAAATGTGGGTGATTTAGTCTGCAAGTTGTGAAAAGAAGACATAGAATATATTAGACATCTGTTAATTGAATGTAAATGCCTGTAAGCCTGAAAGCAGAAAGGGTACAAATAAAGAAGTTGTGGAAGAATAAATATATGCAAAGTGATTATACAAAAAGTGGGTTATTGGTTTTCATGCTAGGTTTGGGAAAAGATAAGGGGGATTTAGATATAAAGGCCATGGAATTGACAAAGATTTATGTTGTGGAAATGGGTTAGAGCAGGATAGAGAAGAATATGGGAAAATTTAGGGCAGGGAATAGAAAGGAAAGTTATAAAGTGGCTAACAGATTTCTCTGAGCATAGTGGCTGAGAGTTTCCTGACTCCATATAAGGAGAAGTCACAGTGCATCACATCACAACAATTTTGTTACTTAAAAGTATTGTGTAATAGAATGGTATTGTGTTCGTTTTTATTCAAAATAACATTACATTATGAAAAGTCATATATTTAAAATTTTAAGTATAGCCTACTCCAGAAACTTACAGCTTCATTTTGAAATCATTTTAAAGTACAATATAGAATAATAGCTTTTTAAATTATTTTGATGCGTTAGTTAATGCACTTAATAAATTAATGGCAATTTAAATACTGTTTCAAACTTAAAGTAAATATAGAAACATTAAATATAGCCTAACACATTTTTATTGCTGTATTTATCTTTTTTAAAAAAAATAAATAACATATTTGTACAGACATTAATCATTAAAATTATAAAATGAGTCTAATAAAAATATTATTATATAAAATAATTAACTATTGTTAAATACCCGACTGTCCTCCGCATGCCGTATGGCATTCTAATAAAGAGTTAAAATTGTTTCTGTTTCCTAGACAACCTCCATAAAAAAAGATTTCACATTTTCGTTTTGCTGAATTGAAGTAATATCTCTGTTTTCTAGTCAAGCATGGACCTGGATCACTGTTAAGTTGGCAAATATCTGTCAAATAGTAAAATTGTTGAATTAAACATATTTATAAAATATCTTGATAACATAATTGTTTCTATTAAAAGTAAAAGATGCCAAACTCAACATTCACACAGAAGAGCATAAAAATACCAAATCAAATGATTTGTTATCCAGGAGGTCATTGGATGCTGAGTGTCAGCAGTGACAAATTGAGTTGTAATTTATGGAATTTTAATTTAGTCTGCCATTCAACCTCTGCACTAAATCATTTTAGACAATATAAAGTAACGGCAGGGTAATTCAGCATCAACACATATCCATGATTCCACACTTCAATTATTTGTACTTTTAAATTATGTAAATTAAATAAAAATATAAAAATTAAAAAGTAAATAATTTATGTACTTTAGCCTTTTAATTGACAGTGCATATGCAATATGCAGATATTTATTTTATCTGTGTATCAACAAATGTCTATATATATGTTGAACATATTTCATCATGTGTTTATGTGTGTGTTATACATAATTTTAATATGAATGTGAAGATATGCACAACACGTATTATAATTTGACTCACTTTTATCTGAAGTTTTTAGTATCTATGATGTTGTTTGGAACTGTAGGCTACGGATATAATGGGGCTACTATACTTTAGCCAGACAAAAAGGAGTTATAAAAATTGCTTAAAACAACAAACCAATTTCATGGGCTGTGGACATATAAATACAACCATTCACATTTAATTGCCAGAAATAAATAAATTGTTACACCAATTTACTATAAGTTTGGGATCTAAGTTTTAAATAAAAGCTTGAATTGTCTTATAATATGAAAATAAGAGTAAATTTTAAACTAAAGTCAGATTCAATGGCAAATAATATTGTGGACTTATAACTAAATAAACAAAAGTAATAACATTTCATTTTATAATTTATTGTAAATAATAATTAATAGTAAATGTAGTATTTTAATAAAACAGTGCACAGTGCTAAAATATATGGAAAAAAAAAATGTTAAACAACTTTCAAAGATTTATAAAATGATATTATTTAAATAAAATCCGAATATTATATTTTGCTTAAATCTCGATTGAGTATAAATATTAAATTTATTCTCATACTTGTTACGGAATTAATTCTTATTTAAATACCAGGCTAGGAGTAAAACATGTATTATTTTATTCTTGACTTTTCTGACAATAGAATGTGAATGAATGTATTTATATAATCACATATTGTTCAGTTACCTTTCATTTACATCATTTTAATGTTGTTTTTATTGTGCAAATTTACATTATTTGACATCTATTTCTTATTTCCAGTGATTTATAAAATAAAATGCTGCCCCTTATTTTTCTATATGTAAATTTAGATTTAAACTATTATTTATTCTATTAATTCTGGCTTGAATTTAAAATTTATCTTTATGCTCACACTTTACAAAGAAATCAAGCCTTATTTAAATCTGCAGCTTAAAGGAAAGTGTGTATCATTTTATTTTTGATTTTTCTGGTGATAAAATGGAATAAATTCAAAAAAAGTTTTCAACTTCCTTTTATTTATATATGCTGTTATATATATACAAATCAATATATATATATATCAAAATACAGTACAATTTACATAAATTATTATAAACTATTATAAGGCAGGTTTAAGAAATTAACTGAAAGTACCTCTGCGCATATTGAAAGACTGTTTATAATAGTTTATTACCATTATATTTATTATTTTTATTATGATTATAATATATTTGATTAACATTAGAATAGAACTTATACAGAAAGTTAAATATATTGAAAATTGATGATTTGTGAATATTCTAACTACAAAGTCAAGAAGATAGTATTAACAATATGCATATAATATATATTATAACCTATTATATTTATATATATATATATATATATATATATATATATATATATATTATAACCTATAGCTTTGGAAGAAGCTAAATGCTCAGTTAAAAACTTTGTGCCAAAATACCTAAAAATATATATATAGTTTAATTTTTGCTTTAAGTAAACTATTGTGAATATTTTATAATGCTATAATTGTTACATATAAGAGCTGCTATATCAGTATTTATTTATTATCTAGCTGTAAAGTAATTTTGACACAAATAATAATGAGTTAATTTAAATAAATATTCAGAGGTTAAACATCTGTAAATTTTAAAAGCTAATTACACCAATGATAAAATGTAATTTAAAATTACAAATGCTCATTTAGGTTTGGTTTAACTGGAAAACCATTTTTAAAAAAAAACATATTAATTTTTAAAGTTGAGAAATCAAGGTCAAACCCTATATTTTGGTTTTCTGGTTTAAAACTAAAACTATAATATTTAATTAACTTTGAATGTAAAACAAAATAAATGTTAAATATTTTAAAACTAATTTAATTTTAAAAGAGTTTAATAAAGTTAGTAATTATTTAGTTTAAATAATCTTAAAATAATTTTAACTTAAAACTTATTCTGAGATATTTGTTTGGATTTAAAATTGTAATAAATAAATGTTAAATTGTGAATGTTTGATTGGTTAAAAATGCAATAAATTTTTAATTATGCAATATTTTTATTTGTATTCTGGTTATTCTGTAATTTTTATTCAACTAGAAAGTAATTTTAATTAATTCAAGCAACTAAAAAAATTCATTTATTGCAAGGTTAAGATGTTAATTAAATAAATTTTCATTGGCAACCTTCCTTGATGATAAATAGGTCAAGGATGCAAACTAATAAGAGGAGAGGTCATAAGTTCAAAGGTAAATAAACAGTCTGGTAAAATAGTCATATAACCAAGTGTATACATCTATCTACAACAGTCTACACCAATCTCTCTTCATTTTCTTATTTCTCAATCAATTTAATTTTATAATAGTTGACTTTTAAACTTTACTAAATTTTTTAAAAAAAGTTTAATTTTCTTTAAAACTTTTGTATTGGTCTATATCTCAGGTTAAACTTATATTTAGACACAATTATCTGAACAGAAACATCAAAGGAACTGAAGTCTTTGTAACTACCAATAGAATGGTAATATAATATGTTATTAGAGTATTTAGAATATTATTATTACAATTTTATATGATGGAAACCTTAGAGAATTATTGTTATTGTTCTTGCTTTGACCAGGGAACAGTTATCAATCTTATAAATAAATTGAATGACTATATTATAATTAAAATTGTCAAGGAAAGTCTTATTCTATTATTGGCAAAAACATTACCAAAAATGCGACTAATTTCTTAATATATTCTTCATCTTAAGTCAATATTATATGGAATTAGTTTACATAGAATAAAAACTGTAATTCAAGTAAGAACTATAAATTGACATTGTAAATATTTATAGACGTTCAATAATAATTAATTCTGCAAAAGAAAAAAAAATTGACTAAAAAAAATTATAATTCAATAAAAATAATGATTTTACTTGTGCTAAATAATTATTTAAAAAAAAAACACTATTTATTATTATTTCATGAATAACACAAACATATATTTTAGTATTATGATGATTTTTGTGTGCCATTCTTTGAAAGAGGAAAAGAAATAATTTCTCTTCAGGTGGGATGATAAAATTTAACTTACTATGAATTAATTGATTGACAGAATATGTGAATTTAAACATGTTTACTTTATAAATGAAGATACCCAACTTTTCTTGCAATAATGATATTTCAGTTAAAGAATTAAAATAACTTTTTTTATATTTTAATAACTTTATGCTACTCACACAAATGTTTAAAACTCATAAATAAGTCTTTCCTCTGTGCAATGTTATAGAAACTATTGATGCCTTAGTTAAGTCAAGCATTCTCTTCTACATGTGGTCAGTAATGTTAATAAATAATAATTATTGAAGTACTTTATTGTTTAATAATACCAATTTGGAATACATTGTGTAATGGATGAATTTAAATTTAACAAACCTAATTTTAAGGATTTGTGATATATTTACTGCAGTTCTTTGAATATTTATTAGGCATTAAATCTACAAGTACAACAAATGATGGCTATTAACCTATCATATACTCAATAATAGAATGAATTGAATTTATCAGGGGTTTCTGAAGAAACATGTTATGTGTTTTCTAATTATAGTATTTTAATAACATTATTTTATATAATAAATGCATTTGCTACCCACAAGATACTACTGCCAACCGTCTTCTTCATATTCAAGTAATGCAAAATTGGTCAAGAATAAAAACAGACATTATTATTTAATATAATTTATTTATGGTAAAAAAAAGTTTGAATTTATTTATATTATGATTTTATACTATATTATGATGTGCATATATGATTGGTCATGTTATATGCTATATATTTTAAAATATTAAAAGTTAAAATTGTCAGTATAATATTTTATCATATTAACATATTTTGAAGTTGTATGTGCCTCTTCTTAAAAATATAAATAATTTATTTATGAATGTATATTATGTTGTTGTAAGCTGAATAAGATGGTATATATTTTTATGATTTATTTATTATTATTATCTAATGTTAATAGAACAATATTTGGTATTAATTAATTGTTGGTTTTTTTATATTTCACATTGATTAGATGTTATAGTATTTTGTTATAGTTAGTGTAATTATTTTCTCTTAATTTAGGAGTGCTTTTACATGCCAGTATATTTAATGGATGGTAGTTAATTTAATTAATTTTTCTAGTTATTTTCCAGAAGGGATAAAAGCATTTAGGCTCTTCGTTACTATTTGTTGTTCTGCTAGTTTTTGTATGCTTATAGCATATACTTTAAAAGTTGTGATTATGGCTCTTTCTATTTTAAGACAATTCCTATTTAGCATTTTGTCCTTGATGAACATTCTCATTATTTTCCCAGACTAGTTATAAAGTTCCAGATCCTTTACTAGCCCTTAAAAATAGATGAATCCTATGAGCAATGGCATCATACATTTTTACTTTGCTTTAATTTATCATTGAAGATTGATTTTGTTTATAGGCTTAGTAAGTCAACAAAGCATGTGTACAATTTTATCATGGCTTTATCTGGAATTTTTACATGTATCACCACTGGTGAGGGATTCTATCTTACACTTAAGTGCATTCGTGATCAGTTTAAAATGTGAAAAATATATAGTAAATGTATCAGTTCTATATTTGAGCTTCACTAGTTGTAAAGACTAAATATGAAAAACAATTGTTTTTATAATTTTTAAAGTTTATTTTGGGCATAAATAGATAATATACATCTACCTTATAACTCCTTCACTGATGAACTGATAAGTTATTATTATTATTAATATTACAGAGTAAGCAAATTATTCATATGAGACATTACTATATGATGGTTATTATTATATTATGAATAAGATAATAAATGAGAACTTTTGATAATGAAATAATACGATAAGTTACTTTAATATAATAGATTATTATTTTTTTACATGATGGATTTTTTTTTAATCCAATGGAGTGTTTTAATAAAGCAGTATGTCAATTTTAATTTTGATTCTTCTGATAAATTTTTGCAGAAGTGACTGTGTGAAAAATGTTGATATATGTGGCCTTAAAGATGAACTAATTGATAATTTTGTTGTTATTTTGTTGTAAATAAATCTGTGTTATTGCTATTTAAGTAATTTCTCATAGTTCTTTGTCCACATCATCCCAATTGTTAATCAGAAATCATCCCGATTATCAAGCATAAATTATTTTAAATATTAATTAAAATTTTAAATGCTTATAAAAATATGCAATTATTTTAGTATATTTATTATAAGAGTCAATGACATTTAAATTTATAATAGTCACTATTTATTAAATTATTTAAGCATTAATGGAACATCTAAAAAAGATGTATTTGTTTCGTAAAGAGTTATAATTTGCTTGTCAATTTGGATCACTTTAACTAATTCAATTTGCTATTGTCAAATCACTGTACATATTTGTTTTAAATCATTTTCATAGAGATCACAGTTGTTATTATTTTGATAAGATTCAATTTGTATAAGAACCTGATTATATTTAGAAGGTGTTAAGTAGATTTATTCTAAGATGTTTAGGATGGCTACCAAATCCCACACCCATTCTTAATATCTGAGGGTAATCCTAGATTATTTTTATTTTACTCTAAATTTAAAATATCTTATTATATTTTTTTAAGTTGGCAATATTGTTGTAATTATAATAAGATATCAGATTAGTGGAAGTGTATGTCTTATTTATTGTATTTTAATTAAAGTTTTACTCAATATTGAATAAATCTAGAGAGTTAATAGGATTTATAAAAACATATTATCCAGAGATACCTTATATAATTTCACAAGCGATATTATTAAATTTATTTTAACATTGAAATTTTATATTCAAAAGATAAATTCTGAGAAGCATAAATTTTAAAAGAACATTTCAAATATTTTAAGAATTAAATATTATTTCATCTGATCAAAGCAATGAGATGCTTAGAAGATACTTGTAAGAAGACTAGAAGATCTTTATAAGGTGAATAAAAATGATAGTTGTATTAAATCTTAAAGAAAGAACTTAAAAGAGAACCTTAATGGCATATGTATCCAATACGAAGATTATTTTATGTATGATAGAGCGAGTTGAGGTTTCTTTTTCTGTTAATTCTTAATAGTGTTACTTTGTATTCCACTATATTTTATTATAATGCTTCTCCTGTATATTTTAATATTGTGATATCAATTATTATTTGAACCGGCTGAGCATATCAGTTTAATGTATTACGATTTTAGCTTGTATGATGTCATCTACATGCTAGATTTTTTATATAGGTTACAATATACATATATTTAAGTTTCAACTATCTGTATCCTGGTATAAAACATAGTTGTTCTAAATCTCAGATTTACTTGATGAGTGAATGTTGCTCACAAAAATACATATATAAGTGAAAGTATTCTAAAACGTTTGTACACTAACAGATAGTTATTAAAGTAAAAATGTCTATTACTTAATAAATATTGTAATAAAAATAATAATGGTTATAATGGTGAGTAACTATTATACACAGTCTTACAATCCTTGCAGAAGTGATTTTGTTTTAATCACTTAACCTTCTTCAACTGCCATTTAACTAAAAAAATATAACAGAAAAAGACATCATTAAATCATAACTCTGTCAGGAACCCCTTCCCAAACCTCTGACCATGGTTTCATGCTTTGGCACTCCTCAGAGAAGTCAGAGGTTTGGGAAGGGGTTCCTGACAGAGATATTTTAAGTGCTGGCTCTGGCTAAGCATTTTTCATAAAGCTTGTAGAGGAATTGGCAATCCTCATTGTTTATAACTTACAAGCTTAAGAGATAGGGTCATGTGATCTATGACTATTATTTTGATCATTAAATCATATCTTAATATTTACGAATTTTAACATTAGCAGCTTGTCGATTAATTATATTCATTTTATTTCTCTTTAGAAAATTGTCTGCTTAATTAATAGATAGTTATATACTCAACGATTTTATTGCCCAAGAATTCATAAGAAGTTTCAATGCCAGAAATACTTCTACTAGTACCAGAATCAATTCTAGGAACTCACATTCCAGAGTCTGATAGTCTATCCCTGCTGTAAACTGCACCCATAATAAATCATGAGATAAGAGAAGTACTTATAAATTTTGTAAAAATAAGTTGATTTTATATATTGTAGAGTTGTCCACTAATTATTAAAATAAAATTCATTGCTATCTAGTGCTATTATTTTATAAGATAATGTTTTGTAGTTATCTTCTTCAGTCTTATTAAAAGCATCTATAATTTTCTGTCCTAGTAAAATAAAAGGGTGTTATATAATAGAGTTGAACAATAGGAGAGGCACTAATAAAAACCAAAAATATTGTATAATATGCAGCGATCAAATGAATAGTTTAATCGGTTGTCTGATTTGCCAAAAAACATCGAAATTATTTTGTGTTGTTGTGATTATACATTTATTTTTGAACTGGTTAATCTATTTTTAATTAATTTACCTTTTAAAAGTGAGGTAAATTTCGAAAGTTAACAATAACTGAATGTTTAATACTTGAGAGGTTTGCATAAAATTTACATAAATAAGCTTATTGAATATTATTTAAATAAAACAAAATCATTAAGATGATGCAAAGTAAGAATTATAGATATAAAATTGAATTGTTAATACATTAAACTAACATTAATTTTAGCTAATTAATAAAATAACACACACACATATATATCAAATCGTCATAAATTTAAATATATAAAATTTATGATTTGCATTAGATTGTGTAAAAACAACATAAATAAAATAAATTATTTTAATATGCATCAAGCAAACTAATCTTGAAAAATTGACTAACGTATTATTCTCCCTCTTCTTCAGATGTTGCTGGCCTGACCAGTGACAGTACTAGCATGGGATTCGAACCTGGACCCTTAGATTCTTGAATATACAATTTTTTAAGGTAACGCTCTAACCAACAACCATCCTGCCAAAGACAACAGTCAATACAAATTTTACATATTTATCTATGAGGTTTCTCCTGATTTCTCTACCTTTTCCTAAGAGCAATGTTGATTAGCGGTTTCCGTACATTTAAATAAAATTTAAATTTTTCTAAAGACATTCAACACTCATATTAGATGATGGAAATAGTCCAATATAAAAATACAACTAGAACACCATCATCACAAACCGTCAGGAAAACACTTCATGCTGTCTTGTTAAACCAAGGATAAATACAGAGAAAGATATGGAAATATATATAAATAAAATAAAGACTTTTCATTTTATTAAGTGTATTATATTTTCAAGATAATGAGATAATACTTTAGGAAAGACAGTTAAACTGTAAATTGTTTTTGATGGCACGTGATATTTAACATTAAGAAGAGTGGATGGAAGTAATAAAAACAAATTACTGCACTTATAATTATTAATGAAATTAAAGTATATATTACCTCCTCCATTGTTTTGACAAGCGCTTTGGCATTCAGTCAGAGTAAGAAAATTATTACTATTTCCTTGACAACCACCATAAGTAAAGATATCACATCTTTGAGAAACAGTGTTAAAATAATAACGAGAAATAACACCACGGCACGGCCCTTTTAAAGCAGGCAATTGGCATCTATCTGAAATGGCAATAAAATTACTTTTTAATAATCATTAATATATAAAAAATAAGCACATCCGAAATATAATGTTTAATAAAATATAATTAATAAAGTATTAAACATATTTCATATAAATATTTAATTTTAATTTAACAATGAGACCGCATGAATCTAGACCAGCCATGTAGAATATATATATAATGTGTGTGCATTTATATGTTTTTAAAAACAAGTATTCTTCGATTTGTAATAATTTTTTTATTGATTCTTTACAACTCAAAGCCCCTGAAAAGAAAATCCGTTTTTAGAGGCAGTATATAGCATATAAAACTGAATGTTTTAACGTTAAAAGTTCATGTTAGAAAGGAATGATTACATAAAAAATCAAAAATATTTGATATTTTGAATTTTATTGGTTGATAATAAAATAGCAGTAATATTTTAAAAGCATCATTTGGCATTGACCATCAAATAAAAGAAAACGTTTTTCTGTACAAAACTTACACCAAGCTTTATTTTTCGATAACAATCCAAAAGGCCTCCTTATTTCTTCATCCTATCTGGAAATTGGCTTTTTAAGCGAATTTTTTTTTTATTTTGTTATTCATTCAAAAATTTTAGTATTCAATAAATTTTCATATATTCTAATCATGTGATTGATCCATTTTCATTTGAATTATTATTATTAATTCCAAATCTGGGGAATTGAATTTATTCATTTTTTATTACCCTATTTGTTATATAATTTATTTCCATATATTTTTTAATATCACAATTTTTATATCATTTAAAATTCAAATGCACCATTTCACAAAGATAAGACAAAACTGGCAAAATATCATTATTAAAAATATTTTATGGTCATATGATTATTTTTTTTTACAATATAACAACTAAACCTACTACAAGTATTTTATTTTATTTTAATTCCTTTATTTGCACATTTTTGATGATGGAGTATAGTAATCTGTATATTGTACCTATTAATCTAATATTTAGCTGTTTGAATATTAAGTAACCCTCTGTCCCAGTACTGAAGTGATGGAGTAATGCCCAATTCACCAACTTTTAATATAGTGCAGAATAGAATTGATAACAAAAGTTATTAAAAATGTTTTATATTAATTTAATTCATGATCTTGAAACCTTTATATTTTCAAACACAAAAGTAATTTACATTGTGCAAGGTATATGGTATACTAATAATATAAATTTTAGGCAAAATCTGTCATTTTATTATTTTAGTATTGTTGCTTAATCTAGTAAAAATAGCTTGCTATTCCAATTCTATTAGATTTAAAATCCATGTGTAATAGCAAAAGATTTATATTTAAAAAAAAGATTTGATTTTAAATATATATATATATATATATATATATATATCAAATAAAATCAAATCACTTTTTAATATATATATATATATATATATATATATATATTAAAAAGTGATTTGATTTAATGTGAGGATTAATGCATTAGAAAGCAAAAAATATATATTTTTCTTGGATCACAATTTTGGTTGTTATATAAATTTTATATAAAAGTGTGGGGCATCTATAAATTAATTAATTCAAACAATTATAAAGTTTTTTGATCACTTACTGTATTACTTAAATTAATAAATTCATAGATGCACTATGCATTTATTTAAAATCGCATACTTCTAAAATTGTGATTTAAGGGGGAAAGTTATTTTTTGCTTTTTAATGCATTTGTCCTCAAATTAAAGAAAATTATTTTTTAAAAAAATTTATGCATTTATTTTTTTTATTTTTAATTGTCTAGGTATTCCATTTAAAATCTGTTTCTAGATTTATGTTTCCTGTCTTCAAATTATTAACAATTTTCTTAAAAAATAGTGTCATCCATAGTGCAAGTTTAAATCTTACCAAATCAATTTTAATGTGGTCTAAAAAGTGACATGCGATTTCAGTTAGGTTAAAAAATTATAAAATCTTGCATTATTATTAAAACTGTTAGTGTGTCCAAAATTTCAAAAAAGTTTATATGATAGAAATAGCATAAAGTATAGTTATAAGATTTTTGTTTTTATTAATACAGTCATTTAACAAAGCGATTTTAATACAAACAATTCAAAGAGAAATTAAGATTCCATCCTTCTTTTTATTTTCTTTCTATTTTAATTAACTGTAAACACTCCTCATTTTTTTCTTAAGTTGAATAAAAGCAGTTAAAATCATTTACACAATTTGGATTTTATTATTGACCATTTAAAAGCAAGTTAAAAATAAACAATCTAAAGGCAAATTAATATTTCATCCATTTATTTCTTCGTTCTATATAATGATTGATTTAAAATGTTTTACTCAAATTAAATGAAATCATCACCTCTACTGTGCATGACTGAAAATGTACTGAACCAATTTGAAGGCCATTTGAAATATGATCTGTTAGCATTATTAGGCTAGTCAACTCTAAAATATTGCATTGTTATATTGCATTATTCTCAAAATCTAACATGCATTAAAAATTTGAAGAAAAATCATTCAATAGAAGTAGATTAAAAATCAGCTACAAGATTTAATTCAAATGAACAAAAGTCCTAAGTTAAATAAAAACATCTAAAAATAGGTAGGCTAAACATAAGTAGCATATCATTTATTTATTTCCTAATGTCTTTCTTTATATGCAAGGTGACTAAAGTGGACAAATTTAAAATGCACAAATGCTCATCATGGTGTGAATTTTTATATTAATAGATAGAAAGACAATCATAAATATAGTAGATATGATAAACTTTTAAAAAAAGAAAATGATACATAATGCCTTATTATTCTATATGTTTCTGGCAATGAAGTCATTTTTTGTTTACCATCATTATGAAGTCATAGATGAAATTTACTGTTGAAAATTATATTAGTTACTTGTTACTTCTACAAACACTTATCTTCATCCTATTTTAAAATCATCTATTGTAAACTTATGTAATCAAAATACATCAAATGGTAATGTTAAAATATTTATATCTCAGACTAGTTTAAGACTTTTTCCTTCATCAGCAAAAAAAATCTTTCATTCAAGTTGAAATTAATGCACTGATGCATTTTGCAGCTATCTTTTATTTTTATTTAATGTCCAAATCTGAAGTCAAATAATGATAAAAATCTTAAAGTTATAAACGCAAGCCAAATCATTTGCATAATTATACACATTAACATCAAACCAGTTTTCAAATATTTTATGAATCTCAGATTTTGGTAATAGTTGTAATTTTAATAAAAAGTACAAGACACTTGTTTTTTTTTTTCTAAAATGTTTCAGAGATGCCAAAAGATTGGATACAACAGCTTTAACTTATAAGTCTATTACTTTTGTCACTACTCTAAGCTGAGAGAATTATATATATATGTCATATTATTATTACTATTTGCGGGATATTCCGTGTAGTGAAAAAGCTAAATGCTGACGTTTCAGTACAATATCAAGTACCTTCCTCAGAGTGTCCTCTTTCTCAAATCATAAGAATGCACGTGAGATTTAAAACCGTTTTTATCATTTTCTTTCTCCTCATAATTAAATTCTATTGGTTGAGAAGTTTTAAAATAAATTTTAAAACTTCTCAACGAATAGAATTTAATTATGAGGAGAAAGAAAACGATAAAAATGGTTTTAAATCTCACGTGCATTCTTATGATTTGAGAAGGGCCCAAGAGCATAAATGAAAGATGTGAATTAAAGAAGATTAACAACATTTGGAAGAAGCTATTGGAAGAGAAAATAAATTTTAAAACTTCTCAACCAATATAATTTAATTATGAGGAGAAAGAAAACGATAAAAATGGTTTTAAATCTCACGTGCATTCTTATGATTTGAGAAAGAGGACGCTCTGAGGAAGGTACTTGATATTGTACTGAAACGTCAGCATTTAGCTTTTTCACTACACGGAATATCCTGCAAATAGTAATAATATTACGACATCTTTTATCCGTGAAAATATTAGAATTAACATATATATATATATGTAAAATATACAAACCATTATACAATTACAAATATCCAGTAACGCCCTCTGTTTAAAGATCTATATCTCAATAATAGCAAACCTTAAAATGGTATCATTTTAAGGTTTGCTATTATTGAGATATAGATCTTTAAACAGAGGGCGTTACTGGATATTTGTAATTGTATAATGGTTTGTATATTTTCTATAATTATTTCAGTTAGTGTTAACAGTAACTTTCTTTATATATATATAGTAATAAAATCACTAATGACCCACTTGGCCACTAATTATTATGATATTTACTATAGGGGAATTGTTATCTGCTTATGAATGACTAGTAGTTAACCATATACCAAGTGGATTAACTGTAACCTAAAATTTCATCCTCTTTGGTTATAGCTACAGATAATGACAATACTGAAGCTTACATCAAATAGAAGTCTTCATGGAAACCCAGTCATATTTCCTGATCATCATCGACCCCACATATGTATTATTATTCTATAGTTAGATTTTTAAATTAATTTTATCAATAATGCTAAATCAAAATATATTTTATTCTAGATATTTAAATAAAATATTTGCTTGTCAAGTAATAAATGACTAGGAAAGTGATACTTTTAAATAATACATTTATTTACAACAATAATAAAAGACAAACAATTTATATTTATGTAGTTAATAAAATGAAACGTATATAAGAAAAAAGTTAGAATTGATCTGCAAAATGAATAAAGCAGATATATTTAATTTTTGCAAAAGTTAAGCGATTTCCAGTCCCAAAGTTAGTAATAATAAAAAAAAATTTTTATGTCATTTAAAATGAATGTTTTAAATTCTTTTATATCACGTGACTTTACCCTTATAATAATAATAAAAAATGATCAACTCATTAATTTTTAATGCAAGAAAAGTATGAGTTCCTTAATAATATTTATTTATCATAAAGTCACTTAAAATAATCGTATTTTTTCTTGTTTTCATTTATTTGTTGAGCTCAACATATATGAGATGAGTTTTTTTCCTTTCTTTTATTTAACATTTAATACATTTGTCAATTTACCAGTAAGAAATCTACTCATTATTCATATATTTTCATGGCTTTATGTATATATAATAAAAATAGAAGATTATTCTGATACAGTTTTCTTTAATTGTGCTTAATAAATAAATAATTTGAGTCTAGAGATATATTTTCCTTGTAAACCAGTGCTTATTTCTTCTTGACTTTTTCATTTTATTAAATAAATATGTTTTTTTTGTTTTAATACAACAACAGAATATAAATCTGACATTAGTTGGTATAAATACTCATTTATTTTTTGTCCATAGGTATCACATTTCCACAAAGAGTACATTTTCAAAAAGATGGAATATGCATTCCAACTGGATTTTTATCTCATCATAGTAAATAAATTTGAATAGGAATGAATACAAATCATTTTTACATCTGATAATTTGTGAGCAGTACAAAACTGATAAATAGGCAGTTATGGCTGAAAGGAACACTTTTTTTAAATCTAGCAACAGACAAAATTCCCATAGTGACTATTATAACAATATAATATTTTCTCCTTGTTTGAAAATTAATCTGTGTTCATGTTGTTATTATTATGATTAATATTTAATATTTTTGCAAACAATCAACTTTTAGAAGTACAAAGAAATAAAACTTTTCAATTATTAATTTTTTTTATTAATTAATGCATTGTGATTTTCTTTTTTTTAAAAAGTCAATCAGTTAAAAGTTTCAAACATGTGATAACCTCTTTTAATTTATTTTCAGAAGTTGTACATGTGGCCTATGACAGAGAGGTTACAATAGGTATATAACATAAAATAACCTTCAGAGAAATAATGATGAAGCATTAGTCATCATCATTAGACTTGCCACTTCCTGTTTGATGAGATAATGCAACTTTTTATCTTTGTTTACCTTTTAATTAAGACCATCCAGATACTAATTTATTCACCAATATTAAACGAATAAGGGATTTGGTTTGGGCTAGCTATCTTAAACATTTCTAAGCCTGATTGTAAGATGAAACTTTTTACCAGATCAAGATTTAAATAAAGAATGTTGGAAAAAAGGTGGTAAATGTGCTACCATTATATCATGAGATGTAATATCAATAATTATTCAATTGCTGCTTTAGTTTTTTTTACCCATCAAAAAAATAGTAACTTCATACTTATTTTTGATTTAACTAATACTTTATAATATTATATAAAGAGAAAAAAATCACTAAGAAAAAGGTTAAAGAACAATTCCTATAAATAAATGTAAGATTGTGTAATAAATGAGTAATATACTGGCACTGATTATACAGTACTTGTAAAATCATATGACTTTTTTTACTTTGAATATATTTAGCCAATAATGAATTGTTAAATCTTGCTTGAATTGATTATCGTTTAATTAAAACTTAAATGGGATTGATTTTTTCTTTACCCCACAGCAATTCTACAGGGATTAAAGAACATTCATTTAGATGTATTAGTCATGAATTCAAATATATAAACATTAAAAGTATAAAGCTAAACTAGTCAATAAATAATCAAAATTAACCCAAATTCACAACTCAAACAGACTAGCCAAAAAATAAACTCTAAAGTCCAATCAATGATTTCACTACTACAGCAGATAAAAACATAATTAAACTAAACATTACCCACAATTCCACTTACCTTCCATAAACCTGTAATATTAAAAAAACATTTAAATAAATTAATTGCTTCAGAATCATAAATTTTTAATAATAAAGATTTTTTAATTCTTTTTTTTTATTTCATTTTTCTCAAAGAAAACAACCTTAGCTTCATTAATATTAATACTGTGCCATGAATCTTTTTCATTGATATATAAAGAACTAAGTTATTTATTTCTAACCCTACTTTTATATAGTTCTGCTTAATATATCCATAAACATATACAGGCCACACTATAAATTTTGGAAACTAAGGTTGTCTTTTTTGAGAGAAATAAAATAAAAAGAATTAAAAAAATCTTTATTATTAAAAATTGATTCTGAAGCCATTAACTTATTAAAAAAGTTATTTTAATAATAAGGGTATATGGGAGTTAAGTGAAACTATGGCAAGTGTTTAGTTTAAATATGTTATTTTGTAGTTCTTTACACTTGAGAAGTCTCCTTGTAGTAGTGAAACCATTGGTTGTGCTTTATACTTTATTTTTTGGGTGATTATACATACACACACACACACACATATATATATATTTTTGGGTGATTATACATACACACACACACACACATATATATATATATATAAATGTAAAAATATAATACCCATTATAAAAAATATTATATATAAAATATAATTAATGGTAAATGAAATATTATATTTTAAATTCTTTAGAAGCGCTTTCAATTAGTAGTAACCTTATCAGCTTTAAAGTCTGACGAGGATTACTACTAATTGAAAGAGCTTCTAAAGAAATTAAAATATAATATTTCATTTACCATTAATTATTTACATTATATATATATATATATATATATATATATATATATATATATATATAGGAATAATACTAGAAAAGGCAGGATTTTATATAATTGACGTCCTTGATTTACATAGTATAGACAGAGATCTCGGTTATAAGGCTAAACTAAGTTCACAATTAAATAAATAATCACTTAACTCAAAATATCATATAAATTCTTTAATTACTTTGGAAGAAATACATAATAATAATATAATCACTATAGGATGTTATAATAAAATTATAAAAAGGGAGAATATCTCCTTGGGCAATTAAACATGAGGATAGAGTGACTCCTCAGGTTTACATCGAAACATTCTTTTTTGAATGAGATTTAATATACTCATAATTGCTTTTTTTCTTAATGAATGTAAAAATACATTTTTAATAATAATAACAATAACAATAATAATAACAATAATAATAATTGTTTGTGGGAAAGCACTAGTAAATAAGTGACTTTTGGTTAAAACTTTCTTAGTTATAGTCAACTCCTTATGCCATCAATTAAATAGAGATATTAAATAATGTTATGACTGTAAACTAAATATTTGGATCATAATATTTGAAAGCTCTTTTATTATCCAAGAGCACAAAGGATAATTAATTCAAGTGATTAAGAAAAATAAATATTTTACAAAAGAGAAAATATTTCTATAAATATAAGGTTTCATTATCCAGTGTAGTTCATTACAAAGAAAATATTAGCAATGATACAAATTAACTACAGCTTATCATTGCTTTCGATCAGGCAGATCACATTCCTAGCATTAGATAAAGTCAAGATTAGTAAGTGATGGAGAGGAAGCAGTGCTAAGTTGTAGTTAATTTGTAACATTGTATTTTGTCCTTTGTATTGAACTACACTTGCTATTGAATTACAAATAAAAATGAAAGAAGTCAAGTTTATACAGTAATTTTTTCTCTTAACTTGAGTAAATGAGCATGGATAGCCATAAATATATCCACTGATAAACAAATAATATATGATTAAATCGCAATTAATATTATTCCATAATATAAATACACATACAAATATGCACTTAATTCTTTATGTCACCCTATTGGAATTTAATTATGATTAATTCCAAATCATATATAATATCAGTGATAAATTATAAACAATTATTATTATTAAATAAATTTTGCTTGTTCAACATATTCTCTCTTTTACCATTATTTTATTTAAAAAAAGAGATCATCAATATTAATTATTTTATTAGTTATTCATTAGATTAGACATTATCCACTTAACGAATAATATTTCTGTAGTGCAATTATCACTACACCACTCTGTTTCAAAGTAGGAACTACTTTTTATTCACTTTTAACACCTTGTGGAGGAAAATCATCATTATCATGTGATCATAGACATGTGAAAATGATATATGTTCTCCAAGATCCTCATTTCATGCTTTCTACAGAAACAATTAAAATGATTATCAATAATTTCACATATCTCCAATATCAATATATATTTTTCAAAATTAACAATTCATTTTTTATTTCAAAAGCAGGCATATAATAAAGTAAAATGTACTTTGTGAACCATATATTCACACACACACATATATCTTTTATGCACTAATCTTAATTTAATTATATTCTGGTAATTACTGTGTTTATTTAATCTTAACTGATTTTTAATACATATAAAAAGATAAATCTTTTATTTGTAATCTTTTCAACAAATTTTTTTTCTAATCCTGACATTAAAGTATGAAGATTTTCTAAAACTGAGCACTGATTATATATATGCATGGGAGATGATAATCTGGACGGAACTGATGAGTGCTGGTTCAGCACGAAATACGTCTTTGGTGATTATTTATCTTTTCAACATATGTGTGGTCATGTGTATCCGTAGTATGAAATAGTGTGGATAGTTGATGGATGCTTGAAAGTCTGAGTTCAAATCCCCTATATTTAAAATTGGGCTCCAGATATATGAAGAGCGCCTGTATTTCAAACATTTAAACTTTATATATTTTCTCACATGAAATCATCTTAATTTCTAAATAAACGTTCATAACATATGAGATAATGTACCAAAATAGTGAGTCAAAAAAAACACTTTCTAAAGTATTTAGTATCATTATTTTGAAAAACTTAAAAACATTCAGTTCCATAATCGTGACCATCTTACTTCACTGGACAATAAGCTGTATGGATGTATCCCATCCCTCATACAGTTATTATCCAAATGATTATATAAACCTTAAAACAAGTGGACTATAACACTCAGAAAAATGATTTTATTATTGCCATTCTTACCTGAATATATAATTATATTACTGCATTCTTTAATAATGTATATTATAAAATGAAAGAAGGTTAGCTTATAGGCTTCCCAGAAGTGGTATCATTTTCAATATATTTTTTAACAAATCACCCCATAGACTTTTATCAACCAGATCCAACAAGACATAGCACTTGCCACTACTTTAAAATAAGTCAAAGACAATGAATATAGTTTTAATGGCAAAAAATTTCTTGATTTTTACATTCAATGTGACATAGGCATACTAAATTATAAAATGTTGATTAAACCTCTCCATGTACATAACTTTATACACCCAAAGTCTCTTACACCAATTATGGACAAATTCACATGACTCAAAGTGTTCCTATACAGAAATCTCCACCTATGTTAATTTGAGTCTGACCAAAAAAATAGCATCGATACATATGCATCAGAACTACACAGCATTGTATTCAATGACTCATCACTTATTCATACCTTTAAAAATTTGTATTATAAACTATGACACCTTTCTCTACAAACCAATGACAAGCTCTAAATATCCCTTTCCTACATACCTAAAATCTCTTGTCTAATTAATAAAACAGTGTCTTCAATCCATAAAATTACACTCTGCCCTCTTCCCCATTGCATCATTTAATCAATAATTCAAAAAATAACTGCCTTTAGATCTTCACTCTCATATTATTTGCAAAATTGAATGTCAAAATACTTCTTGCCATTTTGTTTATTATGGAGAGCAATCAAGCAACTTATATATAAATAGCTTTACAATTGAACTAAAATTCATACTGATGCAAAGTTTATCTTGGTTTGACCATTTTTCTAAATTTAGTCATAGTTTTAAGCCTACATATGTTAGCATAGTTTTTACTGAGTGTAATCATGCTGTGTGTAAAGTGGCACATCTCTGGGGGATAAACATGCAATCAGCCAAAAAGAATCCTGCATTCCCCTCTCCATGAAATGGACCTCTCTAACTATTTAATTTACAATGCAAATAATATGCAAATTATTTCACTTATTCTTGGACTATTTAAAATACCTGCCCCCACTTTGATTAAATTTATTGCTACATGTATAACTAAATCCAGTCAAAAGCATGATAAGCACATCATAATTGTCAGCATTAATGAAGCTTTGTTCTCACTATGTTATTTGTATTCTCACTATGTTATTTGTATTCTTTATTTAGATCATTATCATTATAATTTTTAATTATTACAATTGGATCTTATGAGCATGATACCCAGTCTGCTTTTTTCTGTTATATTCAAACTTGTCATTTTAATATCCCTTTATTTTCTACTTTATTCAGGCTATGCTCTGTATACAATCAGATTTTTGGTAATAATAATAATTTTAATTTTAATGATAAGAAATTTTTTAATATTATTAAATTCAAATGTCATGATTAATTAATTTATTATAATTATTTATATATTTATTTATTTTACTTTTTTGTTTGTTGCTTCCTTTTATTATTATGTTATATGCATTATGTTTATCTGTTTTATTTTTTAATATGCAGACTGTAATTGCTATATACTGTTGTTTATCACTTAAATAAATGAATTGAATTATTATTATTATTATTATTATTATTATTATTATTATTATTATTATTATTATTATTATTATTATTATTATTATTATTATTATTATTATTATTATTATTATTATTATTATTATTATTATTATTATTATTATTATTATTATTATTATTATTATTATGATGATGATGATGATGATGATGATGATGATTATGATGATGATGATGATGATGATGATGATGATGATGATGATGATGATGTTTCAACAATAATCTTTATTTATCTAAGAGAGTTACACTAGATTTTTTTGTAATAAACTAAAGATTAGCCTTTCAAGCTAACGTACATGCACTTTTTATGAATGTTAATAATAATAAATGAATACTTTCATTTCCAACACAAGATAAAGTCTTTGTGAATGAATAAATGAATCCACTTATTCATTCAACCCAAATGCTTATATATGGGCAAATCTTAAGTACTGGATATGAAAGTGTGAAGATAAATCAATCACTTTAAATTACTGTTTACTATGTCTGAATGAATGATGTCAACAAAATTATCTAGAATTTACTAAACGTCACTCTTAAATGAAACTAAACATATGTAAATGAGGCATTTATTTATATAGTGCTATGTTTATAACTTGTAATAAACTAAAGATTAGCCTCATTTACTAGGTTTTATTGAAAAATTGTTACATGGTCAATCCATAAGTGAAAGATCATTGATGTAGAAAAAATCATTTTTGTTGAAAGTACTATTGCAAAAGTTCTTGGAAAATTAGAGTTTCTGTCTTGAATTTATGTTTGAATTTCCATATATGGTTGAGTTCTTAAGGTGACATATAATCAATGCTGTTCACTATTATCTAAGTTAAGGGCAGGTGTGCAATGATTGGTCAATTGTTTGTCAATCATTGAAAATTGATTTTAGCATGAAGATTGGCAAGCATGATGTGTGAAATGACAATCCAGGGAATCGATGACAAATAAATGAACATCATTGAAATAATGAACATTTTATTAGAATGGAGACCACCAATTGTGAATCTTTTATAAATTGGAAGATTGTCTTATGAGTCACCAGCTGTCTGCAAAAATATTTGATGTAGAGGGGTGCCATCTGCTATTATTGCCAAAGGCGAAAGTACAACAGATGCACAAAAAAACAAATAGTATGAAGATGGCTGCCAGTACTGTGGGTGTGTAAGGATTTTATATGATTGGATTATTTGGTGGATAAAGCTACCACTCATAGTATATGACTGAGATGATTAGGTTATGTGACTGAGAGTTTTACAATCATTAAAAATGTGTTGCCACACCTCTTCTGCCATGTAACATAGATAGAAAAATGGCTCAATTCTTGATACAAGCAATGGTAGCACAGACAGTAAGATGTAGGCATGGCATGAAGGTTAAAACAAAGCAGAAAGTCAAAAAATTTGGTTCCAGGGCACATTATTTGAATTGACACAGAAATGATCAATTATTGATATTTTGCATGAGGGGCAGATGATTAGTGTTGGCATTTGGATGTAGTATATTGTATGTATATCAGTATGTGTATTTGGTATTATTAAAGAAGGTCATTTGATGAGTGTCACTTTGAATGGAGTGAATAAATTTTAGAAGGTATTATGAGGAAACCAGGGCAAATTTTAGAACCACAATGACTTAACACTCATTAATGTTTAAGAAATGTAGGATTAAGCCTGAAGCATGTAATTATGAGAGAAAACACAGCCATATCTGTGATCTGAGTGCTGTCAGAGTTATATGTGAAGATAGAAATGATTGCAAATGCAAAATAAAATGAATTTGTAATCAATCAAAAAAATAATAGTATTCAAAAAAGCAAAAAAATTAATGTTCTCATCAGACCAATTATGAATACGACTGAAAACATCTAAATTAAACTTGGTACAATAAATATTGTTTAAAATTTTATCTTTAAACTATGTATGAGTATTAGTTTACATTAATATTTAGAATGGCAAGTATGTAAACATTATTAGATATTATGAAGACAAATGTATTATTTGGCATTATAGGACAGTGTATGAAATAAAAAGGGAAATCATAATGTGCAAACTAGGATTGATTTCTCTAGAAAATGCTTATATTATGGCATTTATCCAAACTGTTGCAATGGAAGAATCTGTTAGTCCATAAGCAGTCACAATAAAGTGTAAAAACAACTACAAAAGTAACTTATGAAATAAAATAATAGACAACATGTAAGAAAATATACCATAAGAGTGTATAGAAAATACAAATATGACAGTAAAACTTCTTTCGTTGTTAAACCAGGCTTTTGATACAAAGTGTCTTTATTAAAGCAAGACTACAATAAATTTAGCAAATGCATATGCATCTAAACTTTAAATTGACTAAATTTATTATTTGAAAAGAAGAATATCATCGGCTATGCCAGTGCATTAAACAACTAGTTCTTTGTAAGAAGAACGTTATTTGTTCTAACATTAATGAATTTTGTACTTAATAGCAATTCAAAAAAATGCAATCAATATTAGAACAAATAACATTTCTCTTAATAAGTACAGATTGATCAATTTATAGTTTATATAAATGTGGGTTTTTAAAGTTTGAAGGAATCTTGTTTCAGTAAAAATACTTTCTATCGAAAACCTGGCTTAGCAAACAAAGAGAAGTTTTATTGCCATATTTATATTGTCTATATACTTCTGTGATATATATATATTACATTTGTAGCACAAGCTTATTAAGCTGTCACGTGATGTATATATATTGTGCCCTTTTCTATAGGTCAGTGATGGTTATAAACGGTCAATTACTAAAAAATTTTAAAATTAATATTATATAGTATTTAAAATTATAGATTATATTAAACAGTAAAAGATTAATATGATATATTTAATAATAAATATTGTGATGGTGAGAATTGTATCCAATTCTATATTTTTTTCTAAATTGTTTTTCAAAATTTTTATATAATTATTTTATATAATATAAGTAGCAAATTTATTCAGACAGATAAAAATAGACTAAACACCGGAAATGACTACGTGACTGTCTGGAATATTCTATGTCTAAGTACTGGTTTAAATTAATACTAATAATTAAAATATTTAAATAGTATATTATAGAATTGGATAGAATTGTCACACATCATAATAAAAATAAGTAGTATGCATTTTTATTAATTATTGTTTCAAAATTATTTTAAAGACAGTTAAATTGTAATAGATAATAATTGATTTAAAAATAATAATTAGTTAACATTTAAGTCTATTACGTCATAATTTTAAAACTTTAGAAATTGTTTATCAATCCAAGTAGGAATTGACCAATAAAAAAAAATAGATCTTGGCAGACAACAAAAAATCGCGCCAACTAATTGTACAAACGAGGAGAACAAAAATGTGTTGACTCCAGAGCAGAGGTAAAATTTTAAGCTCTCTAAAATTTTTTTCTTTCTTCAATTTATTAGTCAATTTTATTATAATTTTAATAATATCTTTGAAAGAAACCAACTGACAATTTAAAAATCATCTGAAGAGAATCTTAGAATAAAAGTTTTTAAAAAAGTTTTTCATAATAATGTTTCACTAACTTTACAGTAACCTGCCAGTGGATTCTATCGAAATATAATCGGAGTTTTCAATAGAAAATGGATAGATTCTTAAAACCAAGTTGTAAATTTTATAATGTTCCAAATATGTTAATGTTATTCGTTGATATAGTTTATATAGCGTATCACTATGAAAGCTGTTTTCGTGCGTATAAAATCAATGAAAGGACATTGTGCGCAAAGTTAATGAAGATAATGGAAAATAAAAATAAGTATTATTCATATAAGAATAAATGGACAAAAGGAATTTTAATATTGAAATAGTTTGAATTGCTTTCTTTAAGATGACTGGAGAAAATACTCTAGAAAATAGTTAAAGATCGGAAGTAGTGTCTATAAAATAATAATGAATGAAAATGAAGTTTATATTTTACAGAAGAGAAATATAAAAAATTGGATCCATGGAAAATGCAATTGGTACCGTAATTATTAAATCATTGTAATTTAACTAGAAATAAAGATGCATCAATGCGCTGAGGTAATATTCGCCAGAACATTAAAAAGCTTCGTGGGATAACTAAATAAAATGTTTTCTAATAATTTTGAATTAAACACTAAAACTAAAGATCGTCTAAACAGTTTATTAAATGAACTAATTTATTTAAAACTTTAATAAGCATAAAAGGAGAACATTCGGACAAAAGAAGAAATAATAAATATTATGGGACTAACCAAGATTTACCGTCAGAAAAATATGTGATTATGGTTTGAATTATTTTCTTTACTAATCTAAGTTAAACATTAAGTTTTAGATAGCGATAGGGAAAACAAAATACATTAATTCGTAATATAACATTATATGAAATAATATGTTTTGATTTTGAATTTTAAAATAAAATTGTATGTATGTGGAAATTTGTATATTTGCGATGCTCGAAGAGAAAGAAGCCTACTACGAACTCTGATAGGAAGATAAAGATTGTTTTGGTAACATTTATAATTATTAATGATATATAATGTATGTTTTATTTATTTAGATCAGCTGAGAATCGAATGAATGTAGCGCAAAAGTTTTATTGTTATTATTGTTGTAAAACGCATTTTTGAAAACAACACTCTAAAACACTTTGAGATGTGATTAGATTTTTAAAAAATATGCATACGATAATCATTTTATGTGTTATTAATATAGTTCAATATAACCGATGGTTATGTGATATTTTCTGTTAATTTTCCGATTGGGATATTTAAATGTTATTTTAACAAAACGTAGATGTTGAACCTACAGTGTAATAAAGCAAGACAAATTGTTCTTATGGAATAGGGAAATGTTTTTATATTAGCGAATTTTGTTTATTGTTTTTAAAAAGTAGTTAGTATTTTATCGATGTTGGATACAGTAAAAATCTTGAGAGATAGTTTGGGTAGTGACTTGGTAGTACGTGGTGATTCGGAAACCAAGAGGATGTATTAAAAACTAGGATGCTACAGGGAATGAAATAATATGTAGTTTTAGATGTTAATCAGCGTAGTTAACAAAGCCCTACGACTGGTACACATGTTGTCTTGGACAGTGGTATTTTATATATTTCTTGTGAGTCGTACTAGATGTTTGGTAAAGCTGAGTAAATAGCTGCCACATCATGCTTATCGCCAAGGTTATTAGACAATGAATGTCGGACCTATTCACACTGTTCCATACATTTTTTGAAGTATATTGCGGATAAGTTATCTATCTATCTTCCCGATATCCTATACATCTTTCGCTATCTTTATCTGTATTTCTTGCAACTACATCGTTATATGATAAGTCTATTAAAAGGGAAACAATAGATATTTTAGAATGTATGTCATGCTATTATTTGGAATAAGAATAGTTAAGTATTAACGAAGAGTAGATTATGATTATTGAAAGAAAGATGCAAATATCCTAAGAAGGGAAGGAGTTAGAGAATTATTTTAATTTCTTTTAAGAAATGAACTATAATTTTATAAAAGTATATCCAAATAGAAATATACAAAAATATTAAATATAATTTCACGTTTTCTTATTGTTAATTATATTTTAAAAAATATAAGTATTGCATATTTAAAAAAAATACAATAACATTCGATAATTATAGTATATGTGAAACTGTAACAGGTGATAATTAAACCCGTGTTATAGTATTATACATGAGTATGGCTTATGGAATAAACGTATTATAGTTTACGAGCATTGGAGAACAAACGTTAAAAGTAATAATAATATTTGAATAATATGCGGAGTGACTTATATAAAGTTACAAGAAAATGTAATTTTCTTTTAAAAACCATATTGATTGTAAAATTATGATGTTATAAATGATGTTTATCCACATAGATAATTTATAATACGGTAACTTTAATATTAAAAGGTAAAGAATGGTGTTACCCATAAAATAGTTAAAATAAGTGATATGATAAACCTAATAATAAATAACTAAATAACTTTTAAAAGGCATAATAAGTTTAATTAACGATAAAAGAAATATAAATGTATATAATTCAGCCTATTGTAGTGTAAAGAAAAATGAGGATATCCCTTGTAAATAGATGTAAATAGATTTGTTTGTTTTATTTATTTATTTTATTGATGTTAATAAAATTTTAAAATTTGTTTATTAAAACTTGTGTCTGAGTTTTGTTTTCTCTACATCATTGCATGAATTCACAGAGTATGTTCACAACAATTAAACTAAGTATATGATTGTTTGCACAAAAGATAAATAGAGAAGTATGTTTAATCTTAAATATTTATTGATGTTCTTGTAATTAAATAATTATAAATTGCATTGCTTTACTGGTCATCAATCCTTTATCATAAGATTTTGCTAAATTATATGCTATTAGTTGCCACTTGCTTTGTTTATCAGATTATCTAAACACTGCCACTTATTAATTTATTTTATTACTTAAAGATAAAAAAAGGGTATATTAGATTATTAACTAATTTATTACGGTTATAAATTTACGATGAAAGAAAAGCTGTATTAGTTGGATTAGGCAATAAAGATTGTGATTATTATTGTTTTATTATTAATCTAATTTCAGAGTAGTAGATTATGACATAAAATCCCGTATCATATTTTGCTACCATATGTTATTAACATACGAATAAATTTAAGAACCTGAGATTATTTCATTTGAGCTAGATGATTTCTATTATTGTTATTAGAGATAAAAGATTAATACTTTAATTGTTAAATGAGTCTTAGTGATTAGAAGTTGCGGAAGTCATAAGAATACTATGTAGTTATTATATGTAATAGTAGTATCAGGGGGGATAGTGTTCTTATGCCATTGAGGTGGTATCCGGTGGGATATTGTCTCAATGTAATCTACCTTGTCACCCGTATTTCCACTTCTAGTCTCATGAATTCCTGAATATTTATTTGAGTTAGTTTAAAACAGAACCTAAGTTAATTTTAAGAAACTTGAGCTAATTAAAGCATTTAATTGAATATTTCATTAATTATTAGAGCTAGAACCCGGTTATGTGATTTTCACTATATTGTATTTATTTGGGGGAAGTGGAGATGCGGGAACGGGGCGGTTAGATTGGCCTGATACGTTTTAAATAGGTAGAATATATATATATATATATATTGAAAAGGCTGCAGAAAGGAAACTTTTTGATTTCTCTTGCAGGGCTTAACAGAACCGAGCAGAAAATATTTCTAATGTCCACTCCATATGCTTTTATCATTGCAACTATTTTTACTATGTGATTATTTACATAATACATGAACATGGGCTGTTCTCCAACATGTATTAGCCAAGGCTGTGAGTTTATTGACTTTTTTTTTATCTTTTTTAAGATCAGAAAACACCACAATTTTTCTTCTCTGTTGAAGACAAAATAAACATGTGAATGATTTTTTTTCTAATATATGTTTACAATCATTATAGACAAACATAAATAACGCCCTTATTCCCAATTGGCTGCAAAATCACGAACAAAGGGAGCAGATAGTGACTGAAGATGGAGAGTGCTAAAAATCCCCTGATTGCAGACCTAGGTTACCATTTGATGACAACTTTTTATTTCTATATTTACAACTGCAGATCACTTTCAAGTGAAGGAAGATTTCAAGAAATGGAATAACTGTCTCATAATAAATGGAATATTATTGAACTTTGAAATTAGAAGAAAAGATAAAGAGACAATTGATTTAAAAAGAAGGCATGTACTCAATTACAAATGTACAAATATTGGAAGTAAAGCAGGGTAGGATTCATTATAGATAAAAAATCAACGAACAACATTGTGGAGATTGATGATGTATTAGAAAATGGCAAGATTAGTTATTTAATTTAATAGCAGATACCAAGTGCAGAAAGATAATTTAAATTTATCTCCCAACGAGTTATCGTAGTGATAAAGTAGTATAGGATTTTTACGTGGATATATAAAAGGCTTTTGATTAAACCAAACAACAATTTAATTTTGTTTCAGATATTTTAATGCTAGAATTGGTAAACGATTGAAAGTTGAAAGTGTTGTAGGTAAATTTGGTTATGGTGAAGGAAGTGAGAGAGGACATAGAGTTGTGGAGTTTGCAAAAAAAAAAATATATATTATGAAATCTTTTTTTGAAAAAAAAAAAGCTAAATGTAAATGGACATGGAAGTATCCAAATGAAGATACCGAAGAACTGGATTATATTTTGACTAACAGAAATAAGTATTTTAAGATTATAATATTTTTAATAAATTCAAGACAAAAAGTCATCATTGATTAGTGAGATGTAAGACACATGTTAAAGCATAACTAAAGAGACAAAAAGTAGTAAAAAAAACAATATTCATAGTAAATATTCCTACTCTTTACAAACATTCCAATGAATTTAAATTAGACCTTGCAAATCGTTTTTAATTATTAACAGATTTTGAATATGATTCAGATCTGAATGAAATCAATAGGAAAATAACTGATTCACTTATAAAACTGCAACAAAGATAGCTGGTACAATAAAGCAGCAATTGACCAGTGAAATCTTTAATAAAACTAAGAAAATTTATGAAAAAAGAAGAAAGGATTGAACATCTAGAATTTTGTAAAATGATACGAAAAATAGTTGATAATGATATAAGAAATAAAGTATAATTGTCAACTAGCCAGGAAAGATATAGAAGAGAATAAAAGTCTCAAGAGTGTAAAAGAAAGTTTTGGTATTAGAAGGGAACTTGCTTCTGCAATAAGAAAAAAAGATGGTACTATTACTAAAAAGAGAGATGACCATGAAATATGTAAAATAGTTCTATCAAGAATTGTATAATAATAAAGAATAAGGAAAAGCATCTCTTAAAATTATTATATATTTTTTAATTTCCCCAGGATTTTAAATGAAGAAGTAAGACATGCAATTAAATTTTATGAAGAAGAAAAAAATCCATGTAATGATGTAATTATAATCGATATCTTAAAAGAAGCAGGCCGAAGAAATAGAAAAAAAATAACAAAGTTATATCTTAAATGTCTAAACGATAAAGATGTAACAGATGATTTAAAGAATGCAGTCTTAATATTTAAAAAGGATGATAAAAATATTAGAAATTTTAGGCTTATAAATTTTTTATCAATTCTATACAATTTTTTTTACAAAGTAATTACATTTCGTCTACAGCGAATTTTGAATTTTTGCCAACCAAAAGAACAAACTAGATTTAAAAAAATTTTTATACAATAAATTATATCCATCTATTGAGAGAAATTATAGAAAGAAACAGTCAATATGAGTTATCACTGTGCTTTTGATTTGTAGATTATGAAAAAGCATTTGATTCTATAATCATTTCTTCAGTGATTAAAAGCAATGGATCATTAATGTGTAGTCCATGGATATTGTCATATTCCAAAAAATAATTATAAAAATGCAACAGCAACAATTATATTACATAATAATATTAGGAAGATTAACATTGAAAATGGTGCATGATAGGGTGACTTCATTTCTCCAAAACCTTTTACAACAGTACTACAAGAAGTATTTTGTGGAATAAAATAAAAAGCTAAAGGAATAAAAATAAATGGAGATTATTTAAATCATATACATTTTACAAATAATGTAGTTGTTTTTGCAAATAATGCTTCCGATCTTCAGTAAATGTTACAAGCATTATCAGATACAAGTAAGAAAATAGAATTAAAGGTAAATGTTAAAAAGACTAAAGTAATGTTTAATGGATTTTCTAAAAACCTAAAAGTAAAGATTGATAATGATAACAATGACAAATACATTGGTCAGATTATTACTACAAATGGAAATATAATGGATAAAATTAATTATAAAATTAAACTTAGTTAGAGTGCTTTTGGTAGAAATAACTTAATATTCTAACGAAATATGCCTATGTGTCCATTGAAAAGGAAGGTTTTTAATGAATATATTTTACCGATTCTTATTTATATATCTGAGACTTCGACATTTTATAGTAGAGCCATATAGAGATTGCAGCCCACTCAAATAAGTATAGAGAGAATATATTAGAAGTACCAAAAGAGATTGAAATTGAAATACATGGATAAAAGAAAAACCAGATATTACTGACATTATTGTAAAAATTAACAGACAGGAATTAAAGTTCTATCGGACATATTGATATAAGAGATGATAATAGAGGACCAGTTGAAATCTTAAACTGGATTTTAGGAAAGTGTAAAAAAAACTAGAAAGAGATCACATCATAAGGAAGTGTGTGGGAGTGGTATGAAAAAGAAAAGCTGGAATTCAGAGAAGATAGTTTGAACTTGGAGATACCTTCATTCTGCAGTGGATTGATAATAGTTGAAATGATGAAAATAAATTAATTACAAATATAAAAATATTTGATCAACCAACATTTTAAAGTGTATCTAATAAAGCTATTATTTTAATATAATGACAGTATAATTGTATTGTTAATATATATATCTATATATATATTTATATATATATATAATATATATATATATATATATATATATATATATATAAACGGACATTATATATAACTAAATCTTTGAATTTTTTTTTTACAAAATCGTCTGAATCAAGTAGAAGTTTTTGCTTAAAATATGTTGATACCTACAATTTCCATATTTCTTTAATAAAATCTATGGCAGAATTAATTATCCATAATTTGATAAAAGTTATGCATGCACAACTTGCAAAAAAACATTTTTTTTTTTTTAGATTTCCGAAAAAATGATTATGATTATGCAGAAAATTGATGAAATGCTATTAACGATTGTAAAAAAAAAGTTAAATATATTTGGATGTTAATAATGTAAATTAGTCAGAAAGTTCATTTAACTAAGCATAACGATTAATTTATGAAAAATTATGAAGCCATTATTACATCTGATTGGTTGTCACATAAGCTTCTGTCGAAGGTTTTAGCCTTGCACGTTATTATTAGAAAAATAATGAAGTAAATCTCAAATTTTATTTAAATAACAATATAAGTAACCACACATTATTTTTAAATATAAAAACAATAAATTAAATAATATTACTTATACTTAGAGGCAAACAGTTAGACATAAAATGATAAGTTGAATTCCAATCACACATTTTTTCTGTTTTGTTTAATTTATTAAATAAATGGCTATTATTATTTATAAAAAAAGTTAAGTTAAATTATATATTATAAAAATATTTATAATTATATTTTATTAATAAAGTTTTATTAATACAGTTAAAATTGTAATCATTCTATTTTTAATTATTTATCTTCTTTTAAAATATAAGACTAATATGGCAAATAATGAAAATAAAAAAATTCCTATTAAACACACATCGGATCAATATATTTATACAAAAAAAAAAAAAAACATTTAAAGAAGGAAATTTTATTGCATTAAAATAGTAAAAGCTAAATATGAGGCTAAAATTATTGGATGAAAAAAAACTAGACAATGTTAATGATAATAATAATATAGTAAAAAAAAAACAGAATGACTAGAAACAATAATCAGACTATTAAAAATAATTATAAACTATCAAGAAAAATCATGCAAAGTTAACTGAAATTAGAGTTTAACTTAGAAGTGAACCAAAAAAAAACAGAAAAAAAGCAACTTGAGGTAAAAGAATTTTAAATCAATTCTATCAAAAACATTTTAGATCTAAAAAGTAAAAAAATAATAATAAGAGAAGATAAAACATTGAAGTGATGAGAAAAAGAGTGCAGGAGGTCAGAGCAGTTTGAATTAACACAATTTTAAAAAATGCATAGTCTTTCTCATTTTAAACAATAGTAAAAAGAAGTCGTAGTAAGGTGATACCTTCGTGAGGTTCGACATCAATTTCATATGTATAATCTTCACAGTTATTTTTGCAATCCTCCAATGTAGCCCAGTTATTTATGCTTCCAGGGCAACCCCAAAATTGAATGCATGAAGAAATCATCATGTTGTACGTGTAGCGAAAACGTTTCACAGTACAATGTAGTTCCGATTTAATGTCACTGCATTTAGCTAAAATATAAATACTATGTAGGTATATAGTTACAATAAATTATAATTTAATATTTGTCATGAATTTATATATTGATACACACGCGCGCGCGAAGCCACAACTGATCAATTTTTAACCCATAAGAATCATTTTATTACTCTATATCTTTTTTTATTATATTTTTTTTTACAAGTTATATTGATTTCGCACTGCATTATAACTTTAAGCCTCAGAGCAAACTAACAAGGAAACCGGAAGATATGTCATTTAAAATACAACATTAGTTAAACTTTTTCTAGCTTATTCCAGATAAACAATTTAAATATATTCAATCTTGGGCTTAAATAACGAACAATAACTTTATTTATTGATCTGAAGGTTTGCGATGATAGCACTTTAGTTGTATTTATAAGTTGGAATATTTCTATCATCTAATATGAAATATTGAATATCGTAAAAAAATTTAACTTTATTTAAATTTTCCAATTATATTTAACTATTAGTAATAGCGCACATGTTAGAATATACACAAACTTCCAGTGATATTATTCTCCTCTGTTTTTAAAGTGTTCTAACCATCCTGCCAAAAGCAAAAATTAGTAAATTTTTCATATACTTATTAATAATGTTCCTCCTGATTTCTAACTTTTTCTTAAGACCAGAGATAATTAATGGTTTCCAAATATTATTTATAGTCACACTAGGTTGGTTTATGGGCTATTTGCCATTTACAAGTGAGCAGTTTCTTGGAATTTTTTTTGTACCTTCCCTCTCTATCCCATATTTTTGTATTTCCCAGGATATAACATATATTCATTGGTACATGTATGATCTGCTACTTGAGACACATCTGTTTTCCCTTTCCTAATCATCAGTTTGTACTTTTGCAATTGTTTTTCAATGGGGTGACTGGTATCATCAATATACATCTTTCAATATTAAATAGAGAAGAAAAGGTAAAAAAAATTCAAAGAAGCTTCTCACATGATAATGGCAAATAATCTCATAAGTCAACCGTGTAGGATTATATATAATGCATGAAAATCATTAATTATTTTCGCTTTTAATTAAGGAAAAAGTGGAGAATTTAGGAGGAAGCTCATAGATAAATATATGAAATTTTTACTGACTGTTGCTTTTGTCAGGTTGGCTCAGTTAGTTAGAGATTACTTTAAAATTCAATTAAAAAAATTTAAAGGTATGGGTTGAATACCCATGCTAGTACTGTTAGTGCTAAAGCCAGAAACATCTGAAGAAGAGAGGGAGATACCGCTCAATATTTCAATATTCAAATATCTAAAGGTTCATGTTTGGTTCATCGTGCTAGGACTGCCATTTGTCAGGCCAACAACAGCTGAAGAAGAGAGGATAATAATATCACTTAAAACGTTGTGTGTATACTAACCTGTGTACTATTACTAACAGTTGAATGTAATTGGGAAATTTAAATAAAGTTATTAGGTGATAGAAATAGTCCGATATATAAATACAACTTTTTTACGATAAAATTTCATTTCATTAATATAAAATAATTTATAATATTTAATAAAATCAATAACAATACCAAATCTATTTACCACTTCTATTTAAGCTAAAGAATTTTTGAGTGCAAAAATATCAAACAACTTCAGGAGCTTAATTATCTATTAAAGTTAGTTTTTTTTTTTAAAAAAAAAAAAAAACCATAGTAATTATATTATAATCTAAAAATATTTGTTAATCTCTAAATAATGTTTTTAATTATTTACAAGCTGGTATTTTTTTCTATATTTATTCCACTATGATAATAAACTGTAACTATTATTTACTGATTGTTCACTTAATCAATTATAATTTTGCTATCTACTATTAAGATAGCTAATAAGATTGAAAACTACTTACATAGTTTGTGTATGCTATCATAAAGATCATTGTTTGTGTGCGTGTCATTTACTCAATATTGTTCTTTCCTTTATGTGAGAAGTGAATTGTCACTTTTGATCATCAACAATAATTTATTGCTCACTTAACATCTAAATGTCTTCCCATAGTGCATAAAAATACTTAGCTTAATAACAAATCCAAGAAGAAAATTTATATAAAAAAATTAATAATTTGTATTTCAATTTAATTTACTTTGATTTAAGAAATCATAACAATCCAAATGAAATATATCAACATCCGAAAATATCTTATTATACAATATGGGCATTCTAATAATGGCAGAATTTTTATAACAATTATATTTTTTAATATAAATCATTATTTTTAGTTATATTAGGAATTCTATAATTTATTTTATGAATAAAATCTGATACATTATATTTACATTACATCAATCAACATTCTTTTTTTCTTAATATACATATATAAACCTACATACTTAAAGTGCCTCTTCATTATATTCTACAGTCTCCTCTTAATATTTTGAATTAGAATTTCAAACAACAGAACCATAATAATTGTAGAAACAAGTATTACATAAAATAAATAAATGCATGATTGCTTATGTAAAAGTAATTTGACTTTGTTATAATCCCAGTGATGTTATTACATTTAATAATAATGTTATTCATGTGATCAAAAAATACCATTACTAGTAAAATCGGATGTCTAAATCTTTTATCCCATCCTTTCTAGAAATAACAATATTATTAACAAAATAGTGATAAAAACGGGACAATGTTTTATGACAAAATGAGACAACAAATTTTCCAAATAACAATCTGATTTTTTTTTTAAAAAAAAAAATAATTATACAAAAAAAAAAAAAAAAAAAATTTAACCCAAAAAAAAAAAAAAAAAAAAAAAATATATAATGAAAACAAAATTAGTCCAATAATGCTTTTTTGAGTGATCCCACTTTTATTGTAGTAAATCTCAGATTCTTAAAATTTTTAATAAACATAATTTGGAAAGTCAATTAAATAGGATTTAAACCATAATAGAAGAGAGGAAGAAAATCCCAAACAATTGAATTTAGATAATAAAATACTAGGATTCACCATATGAAAGCCTTATTAAGATTAAAATATATCACATTCAAACAACACATATATATATATATATATATATATATATATATATATATATATATATATATATATATATATATATATATATATATATATATATATATTGCATTAGCTTATCAGATTGGCCTCTACTGATCTGTGTGGAATAAATTTATGCTGAAAACTGGTTATACATAATTTAACTTGAAATAATAGAGTAATTTAACTTCAAATAATAGAGAATTATATACACATTTTTTGAAAATTTTTGAAATACTGGCTATCAATG